>CM054148.1:4355689-4378189 GCA_028751875.1 Rapana venosa
AAGACAGAGAATACAGAGAATACAGACAAGATAGACAAGACAGACAAGACAGAGAATACAGAGAATACAGAGCATACAGGCAAGACAGAGAATAGAGACAAGACAGAGAAAAAACGCAAGACAGACAAGCCAGAGAATGCAGACAAGACATAGAATACAGAGAAGACAGACAAGACATAGAATACAGAGAAGACAGACAAGACAGAGAATACAGACAAGACAGAGAATAGAAAGAATACAGACAAGACAGAGAATGCAGACAAGACAGAGAATGCAGACAAGACATAGAATACAGAGAAGACAAACAAGACAAAGAATGCAGACAATACATAGAATCAGAGAATACAGGCAAGACAGATAATGCAAACAAAACATAGAATACAGAGAAGACAGACAAGACAGAGAAGACAGAGATGAACAAACACCAGAAGGAGCTGTGAGCTAAACTGTGTTCAACAACAGCTGGTCTGGTGTAGAGAAGAAACACACACCACAGAAAAGTACAATAATATCAAAAGGATGCCTAATAAGTTGAATCACAAAGAGGAAAAATGTCAAGGAAAACGAATTGGTTCCATCTTTGCAATGATTTATTATATGAACAACTGAAAGATAGCAAATAAATATATGAATGAATAATAGCGAATAAGAAAGAAAGAAAAGAAAGAATAAATGAATGAATGAATGAATGAATAAATGAATGAATGAATGAATGCAGCGAATTCAGAACTCTGCTGCCAGGCTCATCCTTGGAAAGAGCAAAAGGGACCATGTGACTCCCATGCTTAGGGAGCTTCATTGGTTACCTGTAAGGGCACGCTGTCAGTACAAAGTTGCGGTCTTGGCATACCGTCACTCTGAAGGCTCGCTTGCTCCATCTCTGTCAGCTGCCTTGAAAACACGCACCACAACTAGAACCCTGCGGTCTTCGAATGATAACTTACTTGTTGTACCCCATTACAACCTCAAAACCGCAGGTCGTAGATCTTTTGGTGTTGCTGCGCCCACGATCTGGAACTCTCTGCCACCAGCCGTCAGACATGCTCCCACTTTATCCCAGTTTAAGTCTTCATTGAAGACACATCTCTTTAATGTATTTCTTAGCTAGTTAATATATTGTGCTTGTCTTGACGGTCGCCGTTTGTCACACTGTAGGCTACTTCATGTGCATGCCTGGCTGTTGGTTATGGGTTTTTTGTTAGTTATGTTATTGCTAGTGCCTTTTCTCTGAGTGTACTGTTAATTGCCCTGCTAGTGTGTGCCCGGACGCAAGTGTGTGCCTCTACAGTGCGATAGGTATCTCTTGTAAATTTATTTGCGCTTTAGAAATGCTCATTATCATTGTTGTTGTTGTTGTTGTTATTATGTGCTGTGTGTGCATATGTATAAATGCGCATGGTATGAAAGCGCATTGAGTCATTGCTTTGAGAAATGTGCTATATAAATGCTATTCATTATTATTATTATTATTATTATTATGAATGAGTGAATGAATGGATGAATGAATGAATGAATGGGATAGATAGACAGATGGACGGATGGATGGATGGATGGATGAATGAATGAATGAATGAATGAATAGTTGAATGGCTGAAATAACTGATGAATGAATGAACGAATCACTCACTAAATGCATCAGCAAATAAAAACCAAAACACATAATTAAACCATAGTAGCAATCAACAAAAGGAACATCATCATCACCACCATCGTCATCATCATCACCATCAGCAGCAGCAGCAGCATTATCATCATCAGCATCATCGTCGTCATCGTCGTCATCATCACCATCATCATCGTCGTTGTCGTCGTCATCATCACAATCGTCATCCTCATCAGCGTCATCGTCATCACCATTGTCATCCTCATCAGCATCACGATTGTCATCCTCATACCACCATTATCATCGCATTCCTCAACAGCATCATCAGCATCGCCATCGTCATCAGCATCATCACCATCATCGTCGTCGTCATCATCACCATCGTCATCAGCATAATCAGCATCACAATTGTCATCCTCATACCATCATTATCAGCACATCGTCATCCTCATCATCGTCATCACCATCGTCATCAGCATCACCATCGTCATCAGCATCATCCTCATCAGCATCACCACCACCACCACCACCACCATCATCATCATCATCGCCATCGTCATTCTCATCAGCATCATCACCACCATCATCATCATCATCGTCATCCTCATCATCATCATCGTCGTAGTCATCATTATCATCACCAGCAGCAGCAGCAGCAGCAGCAGCAGCCAAGCTGACCACTACGTCCGGTCATTAAAAACTCACCTGTCCGCTCTAGCTTCATCACTGGAGGCCACAACATCGATTTGGTTTCAACGGCGCCAGAAACCACGACAGGAAATCACCGCCACAAACCCCCATCCCCATCACCAAACACAGCCACATCCACATCCACATCACATTCCTTCCATCAGGCCTGCCACTCTTGAGACCAAGCTTGCAACGAAACAAGACACTGAAGCCTAGGTGATAGAAACGCCGAGAAGAAGAACAACAACAAAAATTACCCCAGTTAACGATTCTCGTCTAAAATATCATGGCTTGCTGTAAAGCACTTTGATTTTTAAACTGTACACACTAGAAACTTACAGAGTCAAGACAACGTCAATGAATGAAAGCACAAGTCGACAGTGAGTAAATCCTAGGTAGAAGCTTACAATATGCAAGCCGCAAGTACAAATCAGACAGGCGAAATAGCCAGCCTATTTTCGGTGGTAAAAGCTGGTTCTATCGCTCTAAGTCCTGTCATATTGTTATCGATTGGTGTCGCGTACAGCGGAAACGCCAAAGCGCAGCGCATGCGCGAAGACTGCATGTTGGGTACGTCTGGCCGCGCGTGTGGTTTGTGTGTGTGTGTGTGTGTTGTGAGTGGTTTTGAAGGTGGTGTGAGGGTGGTGGGGGATTAGATTGTGGGCGATGAGATCGCCTTGGGCAGTGATGGCTTCTGGGCCTGAGGACTGAGAGGAGATGCAGAGAAGGTGGGGGGGGGGGGGGGGGGGGGGGGGGGGGGGGGAAGGGGGTGTAGATAGAACGTGTTCGGATGGGTGTACGTCATCAGTGCTGTATGGATGTTGTGTTGAGGGTTTGGCTTGCTTGGTGGGATGATGGATGGACCCCATGGGCAGAATGGTTGTAGTTGTAGATGACTGTGTGCACGTGCCGTGTTTTTTTAGTTAGTTAGTTAATATGGATCGGTGGTCTATATGGATCGGTGGTCTAGAGGTAACGCGCCTGTCTAGAAAGCGAAAAGTCCGGGTCTGAAGTGTGCGGCGGTTCGTACCCCGTTTGGACCGGAAATTTTTCCCCCATCCATTAGACCATGAGTGGTGGTCTGGGCGCTAGTCTTTCGGATGAGACGATAAACCGAGGTCCCGTGTGTTACACGTAATTATTTAGCGCACGTAAAAAAACCCCACGGCAACAAGAGAGTTGTCCCTGGCAAAATTCTTAGAAAAAACCCACTCTGATAGGGAAACAAATGCAGCTGCAGAAAAAAAAAAAAAAAAAAAGGGTGAAAGGGTGGCGCAGCGCTTAGTGGCGACGCGTTCTCCCGCTCTCCCCGGGGAGAGCAGCCCGAATTTCAACTTAAAGTGGTATGAAATAAAATCTGAGCGCTTTGATTTGTTGCTTTACAAGATTCAGCGCTATATAAATTCCATACATTATTATTATTATTATTAGTTAGTTAGGTAGTTGGATAGTTAGGTAGTTAGTTAGCTAGTAATTCATTTATTATTCATTTATGTATTTGTTTATTCTTTTATTTCGAGAATAATAGAATAAGTATTCGTGTGCTTTTAACATCTAGTCCCCGTGTGTATACAGTTTTTTGTAAATTTTGTCATCTGTTCCCACCGGCACACAATAACCTACTCTTCCAAAAAGTGGAACAGGATTTAACGTGTGTGTTAGATGTTCTGCGTGCGTTCGCACACGGGGCCTCGGTTTATAGTCTCATCCGAAGGACTTTTGGGGAGAGTAGAGTCTGCACTGATGTTAACTCCAGGGAAAAAATCCCCATGAACGGGATTCGAACCTTGGTCGTCAGATTGCGAGCGTAATGTTCTAACCACTAGGCTATCTCGTATGAGTGTGTGTGTGTGTGTGTGTGTGTGTGTGTGTGTGTGTGTGTGTGTGTGTGTGTGTGTTGTGTGTGTGTGTGTGTGTGTGTGTGTGTGTGTGTGGTGTGTGTGTGTGTGTGTGTGTGTGTGTGTGTGTGTGTGTGTGTGTTCAAATTTATGTAAACTTCTCTTCACAAACACTTACATTAGATGAAAGAGAGAGAAGGAGAGAGAGAGAGAGAGAGAGAGAGAGAGAGAGAGAGAGAGAGAGAGAGAAGAGAGAGAGAGAGAGAGAGGAGAGAGAGAGAGAGAATCTTTGAAATGAAAATGAAATGAATCTTTATTTTTCAAGGGTAACAGAATAAGGGGGACGGGATAGCTCAGTGGTCGGAGCACTCGCTTTCCCCCAGCCAAGTTAAGCAGCGTCGAGCGTGGTTACCAGTTGGATGGGTGACCGTTTGCGCGCCTTGGCTTCAGTACAGTTCCCCCAGTTCACCCAGCTGTAAATGGGTACCTGCCCTCTTTAGGGTCAGGGAAGGTAAAGCAGCGAGGGAGAGGAGATGGGCGCCGCCCTCAATATGCTGGCCCTAGAGAAGTGAGGTCTCTGACGCCTCGCTCCCCTACGACCTTATAGGTTATGGGACTCCTTTACTTTACTTTTACTTAACAGAATAAGCATACGCATACGTTTGTTTCATTCGGCCTGAGAGAGAGAGAGTAGAGAGAGAGAGAGAGAGAGAGAGAGAGAGAGAGAAGAGAGAGAGACCAACAGACAGAGAGACAGACAGACAGAAGCAGAGACAGACAGACAGAGCGACAGACAGACAGAGAGACAGACAGATAGAGAGTCAGAGACACACAGAGACAGAGACAGAGAGACACAGAAAGAGGGAGAAACAAAGGAGGTGGCACAGTGGACACCACCTTAATGGCCTGATTCTGCCGTCTCCCTCTCTCTCTCTCTCTCTCTCTCTCTCTCTCTCTCTCTCTCTCTCTCTCTCTCTCTCTCTCTCTCTCTCTCTCTTCTCTCTCTCTCTCTCTCTCTCTCTCTCTCTCTCTCTCTCTCTCTCTCTCTCCTCTCTCTCTCTTTTCTTTCTTGCAGCTTCTTGTGTGTGTGTGTTTCAGGTTTGGGGAAGTCTCTTCCTTTCTCCCCTGCAACTTTCTTACATCCTGCCTCCCTCCATCCAGTGCTACTAGTAATTAAGCCAACGCTTTTCAGCGCCTTTCACGTCACGTTTCCAAACATCCTTGAAGCGAAGTGCTGGACGCCTTGATCCCATACCTGCTCCTGTTTTCTCACAATGCCTTCCACAACTTGTACCTATTATCAATGAAATAGTAAACTTATCTCTCCTGTCAGGAAATTGTCCATCAGCTCTTAAAACCGCAATAGTCACACCTCGATCTCAACATTCTGAAGAATGATAGACCTGTCTCAAACTTACCTTTTGTCTCTATAGTACTAGAAAAAGTTGTTCTCAAACAGCTCAACAGTCACTTTCATTCCAATGATCTCCTTCCCCCTTTTCAATCTGCCTATCGCCCCAACTACAGTACTGAAACCACCCTAGTCCACACTTTGGATACACTTCTACTTGCTTCTGACGCAGGAAAAATATCTCTCCTCACTCTTCTTGACTTATCTGCAGCCTTCGACACTATAGATCACTCAAGTCTTCTTTCTCGCCTCCAAAATATGTTTGGTATTAATGGCACAGCCCTCACCTGGTATACCTCACAGACCGATTCCAGAAAGTTATCGTAAACAAAATTCAATCAAAACCTTTCAAACTGAAATGTGGAGTCCCACAGGGATCAGTTCTGGGCCCTGTTCTCTTCAATCTCTATACTGCTCCACTCTTACATATAATAAACCACCATCATCTTGGTCACCATTTCTATGCCGATGATACTCAGCTTCAGTGCAGTGATACTGTTGAAAACTTGCCTTCCCTCCTGACAAATATGTCCTACTGCCTTCAAGACATTCAAAACTGAATGACTCAGAACAAGTTACAACTTAATGCTGATAAAAACGAAGCCATGCTCATAGGGACCGAACATAAACTTTCCTCCATCGCAACAACATCAATAGAATTCGGTAATGCGACAGTTCATTTGGCCAACTCTATGAAGTATTTAGGAGTAGTTCTGGATAACACACTCTCTATGAAAAAATTCATCACCCAGACCTGCCAGTCTTGCTACTATCAATTACGGTGCATAAGCGCAATTCGCAAGTATTTGTCCACTGACGCAACTTCCAAGCTTGTCACATCTGTCATTCTTTCACGTTTAGACTATGGTAATTCTCTTTTGGTTGGCCTACCAGCATCATCCATCCACTCTCTTCAACGCATAAAAAAGTCTGCAGCTCGACTGGTCCTAAGAAAGGAAAAATCTGAACACATCACTCCTCTTCTGCGATCTCTTCACTGGCTGTCTGTCTCACAGAGACTGAAGTATAAGACCAATACCCTCTGTTTCAAATGTCTCCACAAATCTGCACCCTCTTATCTCTGTAACTGTCTTCACCTGTACACTCCATCCCGTTCCCTTCAGTCAGCCGCAGACACTTTGTGCTTTCGAACACCCAGATTCAAACAAACCACTGTTGGCCGTCGCTCCTTCTCTGTTTCTGGTCTATCCACCTGGAATGAACTTCCTTTTTCACTTCGCCAAAAGCCTTTATTTGATACCTTCAAATCCAGCCTCAAAACGCACTTATTTCCTACCTGACACTTTCCCCTGATATCTGTTCCTACCTTTTCAACAGCATCCTTCACCTCCTTCATCACCACCTAAGTGTGTGTGTGTGTGTGTGTGTGTGTGTGTGTGTGTGTGTGTGTGTGTGTGTGTGTGTGTGTGTGTGTTTGTGTGTGTGTGCATAAACTTGAAATATCTTATGTTGAGGAAAGTTGCATGCGTGTAAATGATTTGAGTGCAAGTGCTTGATTTGTTTCTTTTACAAGATTCAGCGCTATATAAATTCCATATATTATTATTATTATTATTATTATTATTATTATTATTATTATTATTTAAGAACGGTGTCCTGCTGCAGCCAGTTCCCTGTACAGGAGGATGTCCTCGGGAATGCGGTCATCCCTCAAACAGTGCAGACGACCAGAGACGACGTCGACACAGCAGACAGCACATGCTGAGGGAGTCTGCCTGGTCAAGAACAGATGTGCGGGTGATGATGTCTTGTTGTCCTCCTAAAGAAGAAGACCTAAGCGTGGTCAGCAAACAGCGGAGATGGAGAGTTTCCAGGCGGAGTTTCCTATCTGGCGTATCACTGCTGTCTGCATGTTGCTGCTGTGGACTGCATGAGATCATACAATGGACATTCCATGTGTCTTGTGGAGTTTCTTTTTATATCGAGGATAATGGAAGAAGAATTCGTGTACTTTTTTACATCCAGTCCCTGTGTGTATGCAGTTTTGTAAATTTTGTCATCTGTTCCCACCGGCACAAAATGGCCTATTCTTCCGAAAAGCGGAACAGTATTTAACGTGTGCGCAAGATGTTCGGCGTGCGTTTACACACGGGGCCTCGGTTTCTAGCCACATCGAAGGACTTTTGGGGAGAGTGGAGTTGGCGCTAATGTCAACTCCAGAAGAAAAATCCTCTTGAACGAGAATCGAACCCGAGTCAGCAGATCACGAGCGCATCACGCTAACCACCAGGCTGTTCCTTTCATTCATCTCGTTGTATTGTGCTTCCTGTAAGATTCAACTCAGACTTTGTTTAAATGTAAAATAGAAAGACATGTATTTTCCCCAATGTGGTACATTATATTAACGATCATCTTGCTGCATCTGGAAGTTCTTTATCTGACTCGAGATTGACCACACACTTCAAGTCATACCTAGCAGTCAGTTATCCGAAGACAAATTGACACCAAGCGACGCACATGTCATCTTCTTGGCGAGCGGGATAGCCTGGTGGTTAGGGCGTCACAGCGTTGCACATTGCGCTCGTGATCTGCTGTCCCGGGTTCGAATCTTGTTCAAGGAGATTTCTCTCCTGGAGTTGATATCAGGGCTGATTCCGATCCACTCTAAAAAGTCCTTCGGATGAGATTAAGAACCGAGGTCCCATATGCGAACGCACGCAGAACATCTTGCGCACATGTTAAAACCTGTTCCACTTTTCGTGAGAGTAGGTCATTTTGTGCCGGTGGAAACAGATGACAACATTTAGAAAGGCGCATACACTCGGGGACTGGATGTACAAAAAACTTCAGTGCTTATTCCATTATCCTCGAAATAAAAGACTAAAATAAAATAAATGAATAAAGGTAAGAGCCCTGATGGATTGAATGTTTCAAACAAAAAGGAAGAGGCATGGACAGGTAGTCCTAGAGCAAGTGTATAATTATGCCCTCAAGTCTGTGCTTTAGAGCTTTTGTAGACAGGTCTTTTTGAGCGTTGAAAAAAATATATGGAGCGAATATTGATTTGGAACGAGTAAGAGATGTTGAGAGATGCAGTAAGGTGAAAATGGCATGGCCTTATGGCTGTTTACTGACATATTTCAACATGTTTCAGGCTTTACTTGCTTTAGTTAACATGGATTCAATATGGCAGTTCGAAGTCAATTTTTTTTAAAGATATCGACTTAACCAGCCGCCATGGCGCAGTGGTTTAGCACATTGGATTTTGGACAGGAAGGTCGCAGGTTCGAATCTCATAAAAGTCATAGGGATTTTTCGGACTCTGACCGGCTCCTATCCAGAGTGAGAGTACTGTGGGCTCAGTGGGAAGACTGGGACCACATAGTCGAGCTTCATCCACTTAACGGAAGCGAGTTTGAGAGTGCTGCTCAAATTACCTGACCAACACTGCAGGTGTCTGTATCTCTCGGGCCCGGTTGACGCGGGATATATTATGACAGTAAGCGTAGAGTACAGCCCTGTCAAGTAATCTCAAAGCATATGCACTTCCACAGCAGCAGCATTACGTCATCCTCAGTGTCATTGATCATCCTGCAATACAAGAAATTGTCTCTGGTTAGGTGGTTTCAATTGTTCTGGTTTCCTTGTCTGACAAATGTTTGATTTTCTCATTTCTTCCTTCCTCACCTAGAGATCTGAGGTTCATCGATAGTGAGATTTTGGCGTATGCGATCTCTCCTCCCCCCAACACACACACACACGCGCAAACACACACACACACACACACACACACACACGCACACACACGCACGCACGCACACATACACACACACACACACACACACACTTCGGATGAGACTATAAATCGAGGCTCCGTGTTCGAACGCATGCAAAACATCTAGCGCACACGTTAAATCCTGTTCCGCTTTTCGGAAGAGTAGGCCATTGTGTGTCGGTGGAAACAGATGACAGACTTTACAAAACCGCATATGCACGGGGACTGGATGTAAAAAAGCACATGAGTGCTTATTCCATTATCCTCGATATAAAAGAATAAATAAATAATAAATAAACACACACACACACACACACACACACACGCACACACGTGGCTACCTAAATGGTGTGTGTGTGTGTGTGTGTGTGTGTGTGTGTGTGTGTGTGTGTGTGTGTGTGTGTGTGTGTGTGTGTGTTATGTGTGTGTGTGTGTGTGTGTGTGTGAGAGAGAGAGAGAGAGAGAGAGAGAGAGAGAGAGAGAGAGAGATTGTGTGTGTTCGAATGTGTATGTGTTTGCGTGTTTATCTATCTGTCTGTCTGTCTGTCTGTCTGTCTGTCTGTCTTCTATCCCTTATCCATCACATCCCCCACCCCTCCCCCACCAAATCACCAACCTCCACCCTCATCCTACCACCTCTTCCACTTTTCCTCTCCTGGTGCATTAATGTTAATGTAAATCATAGATTCGTGGGTTTATTTCACAATGGCCTCATAATTATGATGGCGTATTTTTTCTCCTCACACTCAGATGATTGCACGAGGATTTAATACCATTATCCTCCTCCATAAAACACGATGTGGCCGCCAGTAGGCCCCATGCAGTGACTTTGATGAGGACGCGCGCGATAGCCTAGTGGTTAGAGCCCTGAGCTCTATAAAACTATCATAAACCGAGGCCCCGTGTGCGAACGCACGCAGAACATCTTACGCACACATGAAATCCTGTTCCGCTTTTCGAAAAAAAGAGTAGGCTCAGTTTATGTTGGTGCCGGTGAGAGCAGAGGACAGAAATTTACAAACCTGCATACACACGGGGACTGGATGTAAAAAAACAAGCACATGAGTGCTTATTCCATTATCCTCGATATAAAAAAAACAATACAATTAATCAATCAATCAGTAGATAAATAAATAAATAAATAAATGCTTTTCCCCAGTTTGACCCCCCATCGAGAGGCCTGTTCGAGGAGAATTTTTCCCCAGGAATTAAAATTAGTACCGACTCCACATCTACAAAAGTCCTTCGGATGAGACTATAAACCGAAGTCATGTGCGCGAACGCACGCGAAACATCTTGCACACACACACACACACATAACACACACACATAACACACACGCACACACACGCACGCACGCACGCACGCACGCACACACACACACACACACACACACCACACACACACACACACACACGCACGCACGCACACACACACACACACACACACGATAAAACTGGTTCTGCCTTTCGGAAGAGTAGGCCATGACGACGTGCTGGTAGGGGTGGGTTGCAGTTTGTTTTGGGTTGTTGTTTTTTTAGACAGCTCCATACACCCTGGCGTCGTGTTTAGACATCATTCCCGAAGTCGGAATACGACTGCCTTAATGAATGGTGGCCAACATAAATCCCACTGGCAAAAATCTCGCAAATAGGGAACTATTAATCTCTAGCTAAGGAACGAAAAACAAAATAGAACTTTGTTTAATTTGTATTGCGTTGTATTGCATTTCCAGTGTCCTGTGCGTGTATTTGTCTCCAATTGAGTCTTTTGTGTATTTCTTTGCCAACACAAGTGTCTTTTCTTGCGGTGACAAGATTTGATGCCTGGATTCTTCAACGTAAACTTAATGGACTAGGCACAAGAGATCTCTGTTCATCTTCTCGGCTGAAAGACTAGCACCCGGACCACCATTCAGGGCCAGGTGTGTGGGGCAGAAGAGCCCTGCACTGTCTTGGGGGAGAAATCCACCATGCGCCTCTCCATTTCAGAACGAGCGTGTTACCTCTTCACCACCAAACCCAAACTGTTCTTCCTTTCTATCGGCTGCTGCTGCTGTTGTATGATAACAAGCACATATCACCTGTTTCACTTCTTTTGTCCTTTTTTGTCTAGGACATGCAGCGATTTAACATGACTGACCATTCTAGGAATTTTCATATTTTCATTTTCAGATGGTAAGGAATGCAGCGCTCTATTACTTATTTTGACTTAGTATATATGTTTACTTTAAAATTAACGAAAGGAGAAGAAGAGAAACTAGACATTTTCCAAAACAAATGTCTGAGGAGGATCTTCAAGATCCGATGGCAAGAACACATTTCCAACAAGACAGTCTTGGAAATAGCAGGAGCAGAAAAAATCAGCCAGGAGATTAGAAGACGGAGATGGAACTGGATCGGACATGTCCTAAGAAAGGACAGGAGTGACGACTGTGCTGTTGCCCTCGGATGGACACCTGAAGGGAGAAGGAAAAGGGGACGCCCAAAAACAACATGGCGACGAATGGTAGAAGTAGAGCGGAACGGCGCAGGCTGGAGCACGTGGAACGCTGCACAACGCACAGCTGCAGACCGGGACCAGTGGAGGAATGATGTTCAAGCCTTGTGTGCCTCCTGGCACAGAGAGAATTAAGTTAAATAAGTAGATTTTTACAGTCTTTGACATTAAAAACAAAGTTTATCAATCTTCATTTCACGCTCTGTTGGGCAACTGATTCTGACAACATTCAGCACGTTTGTCTTTTGGACATTAAGTTTGAGACCGGCTCCTCTTCCTCTTCCATCTACTCTGTGTAATACTCTCTTTATGATGGCGATGTTGTCGACTGGTAGTGTCGTAGTGTTAACGAAGCTCCAGGTATATTATAATAATAATAATAATAATAATAATAATAATAATAATAATAATAATAATAATAATAATAATAATAATAATAATAATAATAATACAGGTCGGAGCAGTATTCTGTCCATCTGTTCAGAATATCCTGGTCGTCAGTGAGACACTTCCCATTTTTGTCTTGGATTGTTAAACCTTTTCTCTGTTTCGTGCTAGTCAGGTCTTTCACCAGCTGATATGCTTTCTTGCTATTGTTTTTCTTGATGTTCTCTTCAATGTCTTGGCACTGTTCACCGATCCATTTCTCTTTTGCCTCCGTCATGGACTTCCTGATTCTTTTGTTGACTGCCCTATATTGTTCTGCTCTTTCTTTTGTTTCATTTTTCTTTTTCTTCAACTCTCTACGCTTGTCGCATAGTTGTAGGATGTTAGGTGTGACCCATGGTTTTTTTTACTGGTCGGCGTTTGCCAAGAAGCTCGTTTGCTGTTTCAGTCACTGCTGTATTGAAACTATTCGTCAGTGTATCTATGTCTGAGTCTATCACAGTGAGTGCTGCAAACTGTCCACCTATCCTTGCTTGAAAAATTTCTAATACCTCTGGGTCCTTCAGCTTCTCGAGGTCAAATTTGATTCTGATGTTGTTCCGCTTGTGGATTTTCTTTAGACGTAGTCGGAAAGTCATCATCACAAGATCATGATCACTCCCTATGTCTGCTCCTGGAAAACTTCGTGTCTGTGCGATGTTAACGCTAGACTGAAACCGTCTTTTCACCATGATGTAATCTATTTGGTTGTGGTGTTCTCCATTTGGGCTATGCCATGTCCATTTTCTGGATTTCTTGTGTGGGCCAAGTGTATTCACTAGCTGGAGGTGGTTGTTACTGGCAAACTCCAGGAGTCTCAAGCCTCTTTCATTTGATTGGTTCTTACAATGTGGCCCACAAACGCCCTCCCAGTCTTTCCATGCATCTTCTCCTACCTTGGCGTTCCAGTCGCCTTGCACAACGAGGATGTCTTTCTTGGGTGTTTGATTCAGAACCTCTTGTAGCTGGTCATAAAATTCTTCTACGGCTTCATCTGTGCAGTCTGATGTAGGGGCGTATGCCTGTACTATAGTTATGTTAAAGGGGGTTGCTCTCAGGCGGACGGTAATAAGTCTGCTGGACACAGGCTGACAGCTCATGACGGTGTTCACGGTGTCTTTGTGAACGAGAAACCCCACGCCGTGTTCATGTTTATCCTGTTTTCCACTGTAGTATAATTTGTGGTCTTCCTGGGTCGTTGTTTCTCCCATGTTTTTCCACCTGACTTCGCAGAGCCCAAGGATGTGCCAATGATATCTGGACATCTCATGTGTCAGTTCTTCCACTTTGCCTGCAGCTCTTAGTGTCCGTACATTCCATGTGCCAATGATGGTGTTGTGTCTGGCACGAATTTTGCTGCGTTTTACATCAGTAGCATACTTTCGACATCTGTCCTGATGAGCAACAGAAGGCGCGGTCCTTGGTAACCCGGGCGACGACCGATCCGGTATGGAGATTCTGGCTGTCTTTGTCATTGGTGTATCTTGGGCAAATCAAACCTGGCGGAGCCCATCCCTCTCCAGGTCGGATTTTTTGGTTGGGTTTACTCCCCACATGTGGCAGGTGGTACTGGGTTACATGGTTACCAGTAGCAGAGGGAGTCTCTGACCTGACCTGTATAACTATAGAACCGCAGGAGATCCAGAAGTCCTTAATGTACCCGAAAGCAAAGACACAGACAGTCACCCTATCCTCCGAGAAGAAGTGGAAACAGCAGTCAGATCGCTGAAAAAGGGGAAGTCAGCAGGGGCTGACAACATTCCAGCTGAGTTGGTCCAAGCTGGAGGGGAAGCCATGATCAGCGCCCTACTAAGAATCTGCAACAAGATCTGGCAGACAGGAAAATGGCCAACACCATGGACGCAGTCACTCATCATCACCCTCCCCAAGAAAGGAAATCTACAACAATGCCATAATTACCGCACAATCAGCCTCATATGTCACCCAAGCAAGGTCATGCTGCAGATAATATTGAATAGACTGAAGCCACAAGCAGAGACCATCATTGCTGAGGAACAAGCAGGTTTCAGAGCAGGGCGCAGCACAACAGAACAGATATTCAACCTCAGAATACTATGTGAGCGGTACCTTCAACATCAACAAGACCTATACCACGTATTTATCGATTTTAAGAAGGCATTTGATAGGGTGTGGCATGCAGCTTTGTGGGCAACCATGAACTTGTACAGCATCAATGCAAACCTGATCAGAGTCATCAAACAGCTGTACAGCGAGGCCACCAGTGCAGTGTACTACAACAACAACATTGGAGAATGGTTTCGAACAACAGTTGGAGTAAGGCAGGGCTGTCTACTCTCACCCACTCTTTTCAACATCTTCCTTGAGAGAATCATGGCTGATGCACTGGAACATCATGAAGGATCAGTCAGCATTGGTGGCAGAACGATCACAAACCTCCGCTTCGCAGATGACATTGATGGAATAGCAGGATCAGAAAAAGAGCTTGCCAGCCTAACAGAACACTTGGATAAGGCCTCCAAAACATACGGCATGGAAATCAGTGCAGAGAAGACCAAACTGATGACTAATAACACCAACGGCATTAGCACTGATATCAGGGTTAATGACCAGAAGCTGGAAACAGTTCAAAGCTTCAAGTACCTGGGAGCCATTGTATCCGACCAGGGATCCAAGCCAGAAGTAGTATGCAGGACTGCACAGACAATAACAGCTTTGTCAAAACTAAACACCATCTGGAGAGATAAGAATATCTCACTTATCTCCAAGATCAGACTAATGCGCTCCCTTGTCATATCCATATTTCTGTATGCCTGTGAATCATGGACCCTGACTGCAGATTTGGAGAGAAGAGTACAGGCAGTGGAGATGAGATGCTTTCGGAGACTCCTTGGCATCTCCTACAAAGACCACATAAGCAACGAAAGCGTGCATAACAGAATCCAGCAAACCATTGGACCCTATGAGAACCTTCTAACGATCGTGAAAAAGCGTAAACTTAAGTGGTATGGGCATGTCACAAGATCCCAAGGAATTACAAAGACAGTTTTGCAAGGCACTGTCCAAGGAGGAAGAAGAAGAGGCAGACCAAGGAAAAGCTGGGAGGATAACATCAGTGAATGGACAGGCCTAGAACTCAACAAAACCCTGAGAAAGGCAGAACAGAGAGAAGAATGGAGGGAACTGGTTGCTGAGTCTTTGAGGGTGCCCCCACGGTCGTCAGACTACGGGACAGATAGAGAGAACTCTGAACTCTGAACTCTGAAATTGTTTAATGTACATCGGCCTTTGGCCACAATACACATTGAGGGGCAAAATATTGAAGATGAAAAGTTGAAGATGAAAAAAATTCACATAAGTTTGGTAAGACTTTGGCATAATACCCTGGAGTGCACTCATAACTGTATACTCTTGCATAAGCATATTCCAACATCATGCCTAAATAAAGACTGTCGTATGCCAACAAATCAAAACAAAACACAACTAAAACAAAAACTCAGTTCACCTTAACCACTTCCCAGGGTACCACAAAAAGACAATAGACCTATTAACAAAGTTATTGATGAAGCTATACCTGATATGTTAACACCTTCTCACCTACAAAATACAAACATCAAGCACATCATAAATTCAAAACATTTGAAATCATTGATGCTCATTAGGTTTTCTTGCATTTCATAATAGTTACTAATACTCACAAGTTATTGCATTCTCAAAACATTCACCACTCAAAAAAAACCAACAAAAAAAAAAAAAAAAAAAAGTCTACATCAAATACAACCATGTCAGCTCTAGGCTACTGCAATGTTAACACAATGCTGTATGGGGGGGGGGGGGGGGGGGAGAACCGAAAAAAAAATAAAACCCACACACACACACACACACACCTCACACACTGTGCTCTTTCATGTCATGTAACTTTTACGTCATAAAAAGAGAAAATGAGAAAATAGGGTGTTAATCAAAACATTGCAAGATATCACTTCAGAAACAATATTCACTCATGTTTGTTTTACAAGATTCGGCGCTATATAAATTCCATATATTATTATTATTATTATTCATCACATGTCCTCTCAATCACATAAAATATGCAAATTTTCATCTGACAGTCCTATGCTGGACACTTCCTCAACTGCCTTCATACACACACACACACCGAACACGCATGCGCAGGGGCATCCATCCGCTCTTACACTCAACCCCCCTCCCTCCAAATCACTCATACCAACACATACACACACACTCACACGCACGCACGCACGCACAAACATACACACATGTTCGCGCGTGCACGAGCTCGTGCACACACACACACATATATAAAATAAATGCTCAATGGTCATTCTCATTAAATTATAGCAACACAACATTTAGATCAATGTTTCCACAATGAAGTTTTTTTTCTGTTAATTGCATGGAACCGAACCTGGATAAATTGTGCGTGTGATTTGGATTTGTAGCCCTGAGTAGTGCATGAAACGGAAGCTTGGCTGATTCCTTTAGAAATTTAGCACGAAGATCCTCATACCCATTCACATTTAAATATGAAATGTTGTTCATTTTCGATTTTTTCTTTGCAACATGGACACATTTTATTTTGTACAATTTCACTGTAGCGATGCACATTATTGTTTAGAGGAAGAACATTACACCTAATTGTGTTATAGCAACTCGGAAACAATATGTATCCATATCCAAAATATACCTTTCCTTCTCCAAAACAGTTTTAAATGTCCTATACGTTGTGTACCTGTCACGATCCTAACAGCCCCATCCCATTCTTGCCTGAACATGTCAACAAGCCTCTGTTTGAATAAATTTAAAAATGCTTTACATCCCCAACACCCTGTTTGCAACCAAACTATATTGAAGCCAGTGACAACAGTATCTCTCTAATTTTTGAAGCCCAACACAGCTTACCACATTTATCAAGTTCAAGTAACATTTCATAGCTTTACGTGGTAACCTTTCTTCACCATTTGTAATAGTTTAAACCAAAATCTTAAGCATGCTACATATGTATTTACATACAATGGATATCTGCCCAATTCCCCATATACCATGTTGTTTGGGGTCCTGATTGGAACACCAAGAAACCTCTTACAAGCAGCTATATGAACCTTCTCTAAATGCTCTAATCTGTTTAGTCCCCAAATTTCAGCAGAATATATCAATATCGGTTGGATCTTAGCATCAAAAATCTTTAAGAATGTGTCTGCTGTTATTTCTTTACATTTTTGGAAAACCTTATTAACTTGAACTACTGCCTTTCTCCTTTAGAAGCTAAGTGAAGGGTTCCTTTTTTTGCACTTATCATAGTTGTAAAGTTAAATCCCAGATAGCAATAGTTATTTACCACTTCTAACCTTTTATCATCAAAGAACCATTTTTCACGTTTCCCTAAAAAGCCCCCCTTTCTAAATACCATTACCTTAGTTTTTATCAATATTCACACAAAGATTCATATTGTCACAAACAGCTCTTTAAAACATTCAATTGGTTTTGAAGTCCACCTGGAGTAACTGACACCAATGCTACATCATCTGCAAATAGCAAAATGAATAATTCCATAGCATCAGGTATCATTCGAACTCCATGTTTACCTTTATCATTCATGTGATTTGCTAAATTGATTTATGAAATTGAAAACAAGGTAGGGCTCAAAACACATCCCTGTCTGACTCCAACTGGTGTTTCAAACATGTTCTGTTAATTCAGAGTTTACACGTACACATGACAACAATGACATATACATAGCCCTCAGTGAAGCAAAAAATCTACCCCGAACCCCTGGTCTTTAAGACATTGCAAAGTTTATTATGGCAAACTGAATCAAAAGCCTTCCTAAAATCTACAAAAGCAACATACAGCTTCCTACCTTTCTTACTCATACAATTTTGAATTGCAGCATACAAAGTAAATATCTGATCGACTGTTGAATACTTTTTCCGAAAACCTGCTTGACACTCTGAAATAATATTATTATTTTCTAACCAACTGTACAGTCGTGTATTCAAAACTGTTGTGTAACATTTAGAAATTATGCTTAAAAGAGACACCCCTCTATAATTGTCTACATTTTCAAAGTCTCCCTTTTTATGTAATGGAATGATTATAGCTTTCGACCAGTCATGAGGGTAGATCACCTGCTCAAAAATTTGGTTAAATAGTTTTGTCAGAAATGCCTGGACCTTCTTGCCACCAGTTTTCAGCATTTCAGCAGATATGTCATCTATACCACTCGCTTCTGATGGCCTGAATAACTTCTTCTTCTGATATGCTTTTATTCAGGACATGGCACACTTCATCAGACAAATCAAATTCAATGTCACAATTATTATCATCTATATTAGCATTTTGGAAAACACTCTTGAAATGGTTACACCAACTGTCTGTGGAAATTTTGTTATAGACTTTTTCTTTATTTGTACAGCCCATTGCTCTTAATTCTTTCCAAAAACGTGACGGATTATGAATTTCCCTTACTAAAATGTCAGCCTTTTGCTTTCTAAATGCTTGTCTTTTCATCTTTAGTAGTCGTTTATACCTTTTCCTAACTTCAACCATATGCACCCTATCTTCTTCTTTTTCTTGTTTTTCTAAAGTGGTTTAGTTTTTTCCTTGCTTCCTTTTTTGTTGTGCTACACTCACCATCAAACCACTCTGATTTTTTCTTTTGGTTGGGACAAAACACCTTAAACATACATTTGCTTGAATCTTTCAGACATTGTACAAATATATCTAATGCATTTTCAACATCACTGTCAATACTTGTTGTTGCCAAGGCCATTCTGTTTTGAATATCTCTACTTTCCCAGGCTTTTACAAAATCATCTTCATGTACCTTATTCCATATAAATTTTCCAAACACCATATTTTCATTTTGTTTTGTTTCAGTAAGATCAACAGTGTCTTCTCCTCTAGATTCTAAGTGCAAAGACACTGGTAAATGATCTGAATCTACAGAGTTCTCAACAAACAAAGATGTCACACAATTAGAAGAAAAAAGCTCAATTGACACAATAAAATAGTCCAACACACTTTCACCAGAAAGCCCAATATATGTACAACTGTCATCAAAGCCTGAATTACACATACCATTCAATATGATACAATCAAAAATATTACAAAACTCAATTAACTGCTGACCAAAATTGTTTATGCTGTTGTCTTGAGATTTTCTAGGATACTGGTTTTGATCAGGGAATATAGTTTGTTCATAATCATCATCATCTCCATTGAAACAGTAATTTTTCTGTGCAGTTCTTGCATTTAAGTCACCACATAACAGAATGAGAAAGTCACCAAATGATTCATACAGATCTGATAAACATTGGTCTAATAGCTCAATGCCATAGACACCCTGCTGTGTCTTCCAAAATGCAGAATCACAGGGAGGAATATAGGAACAAACAAACATAACATTTTTTCTTGTACAAAATAAATCTTTGTTAATATTTACAACTACCATGTTCTCTTGTTCTATATCAATGCGTGTAATAAAACTAGCAAAACATTTCCTTATCATAACAATAACACCACCAGAATATCTCCCTTGATGTGACAGCTTCTTTGCTTTAGAGGTAAATATTTCAAAGTCTTTGAACAGAGCTGATTCAAAATCAAAAGCAACAAAAGTCTCGGTTAGACAAACAAAATCATAGGATGTCACAAAATTAATGAAATCATTATTTTCTAGCTTTTGTAGTAACCCATTTACATTATAGTTAAGAAATTTTACTTGTCTAGTATTTACACTATCTCCAGTAAGTTGTGCTTCCATCCCAGATGACACTTCATGACTTCTAGTGCAACAACACCCCTTTTTATTTGGGGACTTAGTACCAAGTACTGTGGCCAGGCCGAAATCCTATTTGTTGGCACTTTCCAAACCACGCTTTTTGGGCAAGGAATCATGTGGTTGTGCCTGCTTTTTAGTCTGTGTGAGCCTTCCAGATTCAGCCCTTTTAAAAGAGTCAACAATGTTGCTCTGGCTGCTTGATCTTGGTGCAGCTTTACTACGGCTCTGGCTCAGAGCACGTGAACCAGATGCAGCCCGTCTTGGACGCAGGCAGTGAGATGCAGATGGGTTCTGTGAGGTTTGACCCATGTCTTTGTCCAGTGTATGTCCCATGTCCTGTCCATCTGTCAGTAGGTATTTCTTGACTACATGTACTATGTTCAAGTATATTTTCATTCTCAGCCTTGTCTATCATGTTGTCTTTGTCAATGTTCAACTCAGTTTCAGACTGTTCCATACTTTGTGATATGTCATCTGAAATACCATGTCTGACACAACCCAGCTCTGTCACAGCCTGTTTGGTGCTTTGTGAGAGGTGGGGGTCATTACCATCTTTTTGGCTTGTGTTCAATTGCCTTACCCCAGAGGTCCCACAGTTTGTACAGGTCACATCATGTTGGGAAAGAATGACATTATTCACAATCACATCATCATCATCATCATCAACATCAACATCATCATCAACCACGGTCTTAACTCTGGTTTCTTCATGACTGTCAGTTTGTAAGTTGTTTCCTTTGTCATAGTCAAACTCATCAGTGTCACTGCTTTCTTTCTGGCTTAACCCAGTCTCTGCCCTGGTTTGCTCACCAATGCAGGGGCTGCCCCCTCTGAAAGATTCATTCGCCTGTGACCTACTTGTAATTCTAGTAGTGCCTCTGTTTGTTCTAGACTCTGCTGCATGTGACTGTCTGGCATTGTCTCTTAGCATGACCAGCCTTCTATGCCCCCCATTTCTCTGTCCATGTTTTGAAATTCTCTGCTCCTGTGGCTCCCCATACCTCAGCACATCACTGTATGACTGTGTACCAGGTACAACAGGCACCTGATCACATTTCTGAAAACCGTAACTTACCCCACACCCTGCATTACCTTCCATTCTAGGCCTGAAGGTTGTCTGGTGGTATTTCATGTGGCGGGACTCTTGAAACAAGCCCCTTCTGTCATTATCATGATCGTTGTGGGACTCACCACCGTGCCCAGTACCACGAGACTGTTGTCTTCTTGGCTGAAAGGTCCGCTGAGGCATCTCCCTCCATCCAGCTTGATGGCTGCCAGTGTGCCTGCCCTTCCCCTTTCTGCGTTCCTCATTCCACCAGGGGTGGGAAGACTGATGGCCCTCAGTGCCACTGTCCCTGAAGGGAGTAGGGCTGCTGCTGCTTTCCTTGACATGCAGCTTCCGCTGTGGATGTAGGCAATTTTTGCCCTGCCCCTGTGGAAATCTAACATGGTCTTTTGGCGAGTAGTGAGGTCAGAAGCCACACGAATGCCATCTGTTCTTAGACTGTCTCTCAGTTCTTGATCACACAGAATGTCCATTTTATCGCCCATCGACAGAACTGCACCAGTATGGTCGAGGACCTTCCCCTCTTGACCGGGGTCTTCCAATTCGAAAAAGCCCTGGCAATGTCTTCACTTTTCCAACATGGGTATTCTGGAATGCTGTTCAGATGTCTACAATGAGCTGGACAGTGCTGTGTTCATCTTCCCAGTCCAGTTCACCCAGGTTCATAACTCTGAGGTTCAAAGCTCTAGCATCCTGCTCACTTGTCTCTAGTTTCTGTTCCAGAGAATCCAGTCTGTCCATGATGGTGGCCCTGTCCTCTTTCATTTCTTTAATATCAGCACTGTTTGCAATAACTGTGTCCTTCAATTGACTTATTTCGGAAAAAAACTGTGATAGTCTGTCCTCTAGCATGCCAAACTTTTCATCTATATTGTGCTTTAATCCACTGAGGTGTGACTGTAGTCCTTGCTGCATCTGCATGAAGTGCCAGTCAAGAAACTGGAAAAAGTTCCCTTGAGGCACTGAAGCCATGATTATGTTTCTTCTCAGGTGCCTATGTTTACTTGTTGGCCACAAAGGTCAGAGTTCATGATACACATCAAAGGCAGCCTTGACAGGTGAATGGAAAGGGGGAAACCCCCACACAAAGTAGCAGCACAGGTAACAGGCTTTCAACTGAGGAGTGCACGCGCAAAAAAAAAAAATATATATATATATATATAGATAGAGAGAGAGATAGAGAGAGAATAATAATAATAAGAATAAGAATAATAATAATAATAATAATAATAATAATAATAATAATAATAATAATAATAATAATAATAATAATAATAATAATAATGTTGTATGGAATTTATTTAGCGCTGAATCTTGTAAAGCAACAAATCAAAGCGCTTTTTTTATATCGAGGTTTTACATCCAGTCCCCGTGTGTATGCGGTGTTGTAAATTTTGTCATCTGTTCCCACAGTATATGTCTGTTATATGTCTGCCACCTAGCTTAAG
>CM054148.1:4403189-4410689 GCA_028751875.1 Rapana venosa
TGCTGCCTTCAGCCATGACGAGCTCTTAACATAACAACCTGCACTCTCCTTCACAGGAGACAAAAGAAAATCCTCTGAAGTCGGAGTATGGCTGCCTACATGGCGAGGTACTTGAAAACAGTCATACACGCAAACTTCTCATCCAGTGTGCAGCTTCATTCTCACGCTGATCCCCAGGTTGGATGAGTGAGTCAGAGTGCACGTTCTGAGTGACCCCCTTCCCCCCTCACCCCCGAGTGTTAAGCTGGGGAACGCACAACAACAACAACAACAACAACAACACAACAACAACAACGAATCCCATAAGAGTTATAGGGATTTTTTCGGGCTCCTGCCGGCTCTTACCAAAAGTGAGTGTGCAGTGGGCTCTGCAGACCGTTTCTCATCTCCTCTGCTCCCGTAGCACCCTCCAGGGTCGTAGGGGCACTGCAGTGATGAACGTTGCACCAGCTGGCTCTATTTGCGCGGTTGTGGGCAAGTGCCTGGGTTGTGGAAAAGCTCTTCCATGTCCATTTAGTGATGTTGTCTACCCATTTCTTCTTCGGCCTGCCTCGCCTTCTCTTCCCCTGCACTGTTCCTTGCAGTGTGGTCTTGGAGAGCCCATCTGATCTTGTCACATGTCCATACCAACTGAACTTCCTTTTCTTGACCGTGGTCAGCAGGTCTTCGTAGTGCTTTACTTGTTGGGTGATGGTTTGTCGGACTTTTTCGTTGGTAATGTGGTCCGTGTATGAAATGCCAAGGAGTCTTCTGAGACATCTCATCTCCAAAGCCTGGATCCTCCTTTGTAAATCTTCAGTCAATATCCAGGATTCGCATGCACTCAGGTATGTGAAGATGACCAATGCATGCAGTAGCTTAACCTTGGTCCTAAGATGTTTTGGTCTTTCCAGATAGTCTTGAGCTTCGCTATTCCTGCTACTGTTTGTGCAGTTCTTGCGAGGATTTCAGTCTTTGAACCTTCTTCACTAATGATAGCTCCGAGGTACTAGAAGTGATCTACAACCTCAAGTTCTTTTTCACTGACTGTGATCTTGGTAGTGATTAGCTGGGCACTGTTTGTCATGAGTTTTGTCTTCTCGGCACTGATCTCCATGCCGTTTACCCATCATTGATCAAGATAGTCGCATCCCCATTTCCTGGGATGGTGTCTAAATGCAACACCAGTGGGGAAGACTTGTGTTCTCTTTTAAATGTTGTCACCCATTCCTACGGTATGCAGTGGCCTACTCTTCCAAACGGCAGAACGAGTGTTTAACGTGTGCAGGAGTTATTGTGCGTGCGTCTCAATCAAAGGACATTTGGGGGAGTGGAGTTCAGTATTTATGTTGACTCCGGGAGAGAAATAAATGGAGTCACCACTGATGCATCCATTCAAGGCATTTCTCCACTGGAGTTAACATCGTTCTGACTCCACTGCCCTGACAGTTCTTCATTGTTGCAGTTATTCCAGACCTGAGATTTCCCCTCCCTCCTGTGTCATCTCATATCTGTCCCTGCCTTCGACAGCCGAAATCTCCACCACCCTGCCAAAAATGCGCCCATGTGTGTGTGTGTGTGTGTGTGTGTGTGTGTGCGAGCGCGCGCGCGCATTTGAATTTGTTCACATTGTTAATTGCTATTGATTGTATGTGTACACATATGTTGACTTCAAGCGCTTTGATTTGTTTGTTTGTTTGACAAGATTGAGCGCTATACAAATTCCAATTCTTCTTCTTCTTATTAATTCTTTATTACGAGACTATAAACAGAGGTCCTCTCTGTTAAAGCAAACAGAACATCTTGCGCACGCGTTAAAACTCGTTCCGCCTTTGGGAAGTGTAGGCTTACTGCGTACCAGTAGGAACGGATAACAAAATTATTGAAAAATACCTACATACTGTACTGGTGTGTTCAGACATCATCCCGTAATCGGAATGCAGGCAGCTACCTTACTAACGGGCACAACAACAACAACAACAAACGGTCGCAATATCCGAAACTTCATCATTGGTGGACCTCGGAGCTCTAGCTTTCATACTTGACCGACCATCTTTCACTTTCAAGATTTGGAGAAAATAAAATGACAGGATTGTTTCTGGTGAATTGTTTGGTTCTCAATGTGGGCAAGGGAATGATATATCTGTGTTTCATACCTAGCATACACCTTAGATTTGAACAGGGCTTGGGCTCCACCCGGGTCAGCTTGCCCATGCAACGATTCCTCGGGTAAGCTAAGGGAGGGAAGTGTGTCTTTATTTGCATGCGGGAGCTTAAAGCGTGATCTCCCATGATAGAAAAATCGGTGTTTTGCTCGTCTGATGATTGTGACATTGTACACCAAATAATTTATAGACTCATTTCGGACTGGTGCTGTTCACCTTTGATGCGTTGGAGCCGATCATTTTTCATTGAATCGATTTGTAGTGAATTTTGAATCTTCGTTTTCTTTTCCTGAAAAAAAGTTATTATGTTGCTATTTCCATGATGAAGGGAAGGGAAGTAATTGCGTTTCTCAACATGATTGTGGTTTTAAAAAATGTACATTTGGATAAAAGGGGAAGCAAATGTAATCTACCAAAATTGTCAACTGCGACAAAGATAGATTCTTTCAAGGACTTCAGAAAATCGTTTTATCTGAAACTGTGATGCTGATTTGTGTGCTGTTTCATGAGATAAATGTCTGTCTGTTTGTTGATTATAGCTAGGCTTGTAACCCATACGAATTTCTCGCGAATTTGAGATAATAAAAGCGATTTTGTTTGAAAGGGATCGTTCACAATGTGTATAATTATTATCTTCTGCCTGTGCATGCACAGAATGGCAGTCCATCAGGTCTGCACAACAGCTGACGTGGAAGATCATATAAAAAAAGTTAATTCTCATACATAACAGGCCGTTGACCTCTGAAGCTGGAGCATGGCTGCCTAGGCCTATATGGCGAAGTTCGTTATATTATATATATATATATATATATATATATATATATATATATATATATATATATATATATATATATATAACACATTGTGTTCACAATTGGTGTGTGCGCACGCGTGCGTGTGTGTTTGTGTGTGTGTTCGTGACATTTTTCATTTGGAGTCATTTTGGAATGTTTTAATCAATATGAAATGTACCTTTTTTGTGTCTTTTGAGATTTTGATGCGTATCAATCTGCCTATCAGTATTGTAATTGCCCTTCATGGGATGATTAGTGTTTTTGACTTGACTTGACTTGACAATACGGACCTTTGAGATGAAGTAAAAGCTCTTTGAATTTGCCAGTCCATCTCACCCAGTGAGAAAAAGCTGCAGAACGGATAACAAGAAAGGGGAGATCATAAAAGAAAATGTGTTTCTTCTTTCTTTCTTTCTTTCTCGTTCTTATCAATCACCGAATATTGGAATAAAAAGAAGAAAAAAGACACTAAAACATTGTTGCAGTAATGGAAGTTAGTTCAGTTCTTTTGACAATTGTGTATATAAATTTCATCATCTGTGCACAACTCAAATGATCTTAAAAACAATAGGATGTGACACATCCGAAGCTCCACTTACCTCCTCTCTGTGTGTGTGTTATCCCCATCATCTTCTTTTACATACACACACACACACACACACATACACCACACATCACACACACACACACACACACACACCATACCACACACACACACACACACACACACACACACACACACACACAGTTATATTGCATGCATGTGTACATGGACAGATTGTAAGACTAAACTTGCGTATCAAAGATCTCTCTCTCTCTCTCTCTCTCTCTCTCTCTCTCTCTCCCCCCTCCCCCTTCAACACTCTCCTCTTGTTCATCTCTCAGAAAAAAGCAGACCTACATCTTGCTCTCTCACTCTGCCTGATATTGAACATTCTCAGGCGCCTCTGGATACCAAAAAAAGAGAAGCTGTCGACAAGAAGGCCTTTGAGCAATAGAGAGAGAGAGAGAGAGGAGAGAGAGGAGAGAGCTGCTAGGCCTAGGCTACTAGGCAATCCTCTCTGGGAGAAGGCCTGGGCTAGACTAGGCTAGGCTAAATCAGCCAAGCTGTGTGTGCTGCTGTTTCCAACCACCAAGCGCAGAGCCAACTGTACCGTGCTGCGAGACGGATGTGTATGTGTATGTGGCTTGTGTGCGAGCGTCGAAGGAAGGAGGATTTTTACCGCTTTTAGCCTCCGTTCAGATCCAGCAAGTAGCCCGGTAGCCTAGTCGAGGCCTAGCCTAGTTTTCTTCTCTTCCAGGGTAGTTTCTGTGGAGTTTGGTGGTGTCCAAAATATCGTCTCTTACATCTGCTAAGAAACTCTCGAGATCATCATGGCGCTTGGAAGTTGTTATTCCTGTATCAAGTATTTGATGTTCGCCTTCAACTTTCTGTTTTGGGTAAGTACAGGTGTGGTGGGGGGAAAGGGGGGTAGGGGTGTGTGTGGGGGTGGGATGATGTGTGTGCAAGAGATCGTTGAGATCGTGTAGTCTACCTTTGGTCTATCTTCTCAACTCTAGTTTCTTTTCTCCAGTTATACTTTCAGCTGGTGTGTTTGCTTTGCTAAGTAAGTTATCAAGGTGTGGATAGATCGATAGTTATGTATATGATTTCTATCGAGCGTTAGGAAGTTTGTGAGTGTCGACCTTGGCCTTGAGTCCTGGAGTAAGAGGGGGGGTGAGGGGGGGGGGGTGGGGGGTAGGGCCAGCCTGGTAGAATTGAATCATTGTTGTCATAGTGGTAGTAGTCGTAGGCTAGGTGGGGTTTGTCGTTCACAGTTGAAAAGTCCTGAGCTTGTTTTCTGCAAGCTTGTTTCTGGGAGAGGTGTACATGTCTGTCTTACTAGGCCTACAGAGAACATCAAATGAACTGAAAATCTTTGAAGAAATTGCAGGATTTTTTTCCCTCTGTGGCAGTTATTGATGTCATCTAAGTGCCAAGGCCTTCAACAAACTTATAAAGTGTGATATTGTGTTTGATATGTTAAATGTTACATCAAAATTTGTTTTGCTGGGAAACACCCATGAAAAGTTCTTAGAAATCAGAAATATACAATATCATTTGGACATAGCAATTAGCATACTTTATGGGTGCATGAGAAAAGAAGAGGAAAAGAAAAAAACCCACATACATACATACATACAACAGAGTGACTCACTGACTGTTCTTACAAACTTACTAAGTCCCAGTGATTGTCAATATGCTTGTCAATATAATTACTTTTCGTTTGTGTGTGTGTGTGTGTGTTAGTCTGTTAGTGTTACTGTGTATTAGTATGTGTGTATCACTATCACTGTATCAGTGTGTCTTTGTGTGTGTGTTTGTGTGTGTGTCTGTGTCTGTGTGTGCATCAATGTGAGTGCAATGTGTGTGTGAATCAGTGTGTCTGTGTATCACTGTGTATGTGTATCAGAGTGTGTGTGTATGGGGCGATGTATATATGTGTATGTGTTATTGCATGTGTTTGTGTATGTGTGTGTCACTCTGTGTGTGAGTGTGTTTCTGTGTGTGTTTGTGTCCATGTGTGTCTGTGTCTGTGTGTGTCAGTGTCTGTCTGTGTGTCTGTGTATCTGTCAGTGTGGCTGTGTGTATACTGCATGTGTGTGCATGCATGTGTGTGTGTTGTCTGTGTGTTCAGTGTCTGTCTGTGTGTCTGTGTATCTGTCAGTGTGTCTGTGTGTATACTGTATGTGTGTGCATGTGTGTGTGTGTGTGTGTGTCTGTCTGTGTATGTCCTAGCTCAGAGGTCCATTCTTTATTGTTATTCCTACCCCTCTCTGCCCTCCACCCCTATCCTCCCTTCCTCCCTGCCCCTTCTATTTCCTTCCTCACACACAAGGAGAGACTGGCAGGTAGACAGATGCAGTATACAGTGTACACTAAAGTATAATATTTACACACTAGCCCCCACACTCCCTGACGCTAGTAACATACAGACTCTGTCTATCTGTCGGTCTGTCTCTCTCTCTCTGTCTCTGTCTTTGTCTCTCTCTTTCTGTCTCTCTGTCTGTCTGTCTGCGACTGTCTGTCTGTCCTTCTCTCTTTCATGGGTCTCAGTGTTTGGATACATTTAACATGTATGCACACAGTTCTCTCTCTCTTTCTTTCTTCATTTTCTCTCTCTCTCCCTCTTTCTTTCTGTCAGTCTGTTTTTGTCTGTCTCTCTCTCTCTCTTTCTTTCTTTCTCGCTCTCTCTTTCTTTCTTCATTTCTCTCTCTCTCCCTCTTTCTTTCTGTCAGTCAGTCTGTCTGTCTGTCTGTCTGTCTGTCTGTCTCTCTCTTCTCTTCTCTCTTCTCTCTCTGCTCTCTCTCTCTCTCTCTCTCTCTCTCTCTCACAGTCACACTCACAGTCTCAGTGTTTGAATAATTTAACATGTATGCACACAGTTCTCTCTCTCTGTCTCAGTGTCTGTCTGAATGTCTGTCTGTCTGTCTTTCTCTCTCAGGAGTCTCAGTGTTTGAATAAATTGAACAGGTATGCACAGTTCTCTCTCTCCCTCCCTCTCCCCCTTGCTCTGTCTTGTCTGTCTGTCTGTCTGTCTGTCTCTCTCTCTCTCTCTCTCTCTCTCTCTCTCTCTCTCTCTCTCCTCTCTCACACAGTCACAGTCTCAGTGTTTGAAAAAAATTAATGTGTATGCACACAGTTCTCTCTCTCTCTTTTTCATTCTCTCAGTGTGTGAGTGTAAAGTTCTGTAAGCACACAGTTCTTTTGACAGGGTGCAAACGGTTCTTAAATAAACTGTTTGTATTTAAATAAAATGTATACAATGTGTCCTGTCCTTTCTTTCTTCTCTTTTGCCCACTCCATTCCCCTGAAGCTGTTACATACCACTCAACCCGCACACACAAAAAGAAGTAAAAATGAAAACATTGATCAACTTACATGAAGGAATACTTTACTTTTCACTAACTAACTAAACTTCAGTGCATGCAAATTATGTACTTGTCAGAAACTACACAGAACTGTGTACTTAGCTGGATTATTTTATTTTTAGTCATTACCCACTTGGACATAATTCCTTGCCCTCACCCCCAACCCGCCCCCACCACCACAACCCCACCCCCTCCCCACCTCCAACTTTCCCACTGCTGTGGATATTATCTGAAGTCGGATTATGGCTGCGTATACAAGTTATTTTTGTCAATACCGGCTCTGGCATAAGGAAAATCTAAACAGGACATTGGGAAAGAATGTGCTCTCGAGATAGTGTACAAGTACTTACATGTTACACTTGGGAAATATTAGTTTCCCAAGAATTAAAATGAAGTTTGTATTACAAGTATCAAACTTGAGAGATATAATATATATATAAACACGCGGCATAAGTCAGCCTGTTGACTCATTATTTCATGCCTCTAAGGAAGATCTAGGTATCTATAGAGAGCACGCAGTTTTGTTTTAATGCTACATTACGCATTAGTTTCAAAATCATCCGGACTTAACTTAGTTTCTAACAAATTGATTACATTCTCAAAGACCCTCCTTTGCTGGTTTACATGTCAGTTATATTATTATTATTATT
>CM054148.1:4418189-4423189 GCA_028751875.1 Rapana venosa
CCACTCTGCTCCACTCCTCTCCTCTCCACTCCTCTCCTCTCCACTCCTCTCCTCCCCAAACTCTGCTCCACTCCTCTCCTCTCCACTCCTCTCCTCTCCATTTCCTCTCCACTCCCTCCCCCTCCTCTCCACTCCCTCCTCTCCACTCTGCTCCACTCCTCTCCTCTCCACTCCTCTCCTCTCCACCCTCTCCTCTCCACTTTTGCTCCACTCCTCTCCTCTCCACTCCTCTCCTCTCCACTCCTCCCCACTCCTCTCCTTTTCCACTCCTCTCCTCTCCACTCCCTCCTCTCCACTCCTCTCCACTCCTCTCCTCCTCCACTCCTCTCCTCTCCACTCCTCTCCTCTCCACTCTGCTCCACTCCTCTCCTCTCCCTCCTCTCCACTCCACTCCCTCTCCACTCCGCCCTCTCCACTCCTCTCCCCCCACCCCTCTCCTCTCCCTCCACTCCCCCCTCCACTCCGCTCCTCTCCCACTCCTCTCCACTCCTCTCCTCTCCACTCCTCTCCTCTCCACTCCTCTCCTCTCCACTCCTCTCCTCTCCACTCCTCTCCACTCCTCTCCACTCCTCTCCACTCCTCTCCACCCACTCCACTCCTCTCCTCTCCACTCCTCTCCACTCCTCTCCACTCCTCTCCTCTCCACTCCTCTCCTCTCCACTCCTCTCCTCTCCACTCCACTCCTCTCCACTCTGCTCCACTTCACTCTGCTCCACTTCACTCTGCTCCACTTCACATGCAAGTCAGGTCCGCTTTCACTTTCAGCTACTGATGAAATCTGGAATAAATCACGTGCTTAAGAACGAACACCAGAGACTGAGAATGAGAGAGAGAGAGAGGGGTGGGGTGAGGGAGAGAGAGAGAGAGAGGGGGGGAGGGAGAGAGAGAGAAAAGGGGGGAGGAGGGAAGAGAGAGAGAGGGGGGGGAGGGAGAGAGAGAGAGAGAGAAGAAGGTGGGGGAGGAGAGAGAGAGAGAGAGAGAGAGAGGAGGGGTGAGGGAGAGAGAAGAGAGAGAGGGGGGAGGAGAGAGAGAGAGAGAGGAGGGGGGTGAGGAGAGAGAGAGAGAAAGGGGGAGGGGGAGAGAGAGAGAGGGGGGGGAGGGGAGAGAGAGAGGGGGGGGGGGGGAGGGGGAGGAGAGAGGGAGGGGGGGGGGGGGGGGGGGGGTGAAGGAGAGAGAGAGAGTGTGTGTATGTGTGTGTGTTAGTAGGTTTAGTAGTAGTAGTTAGTCGTAGTTTTTAGTAGTTGAGTAGTAGTAGTAGTAGTTTAGCTGTAGTGTAGTAGGTATAGTAGTGCAGGTGTAGTAGTAGTTTTAGTAGTAGATAGTAGTTTAGTAGTAGTAGTAGTAGTTAAGATAGTACTATGTATAGTAGTAGTTAAATAGAGTAGATAGTAGTAGGTGCAGTAGTAGTTAGTATATGTAGTAGTTTAGTAGTACTATAGTAGTAGTAGTAGTTATAGTAGTAGTGATAGTAGTTTATAGTATAGTAGTTTAGTAGTAGTAGTAGTTAAGTAGTAGAAGTAGTAGTTTAGTAGTAGCAGTAGTAGAAGTAGTTGTAGTAGAAGTAGTAGAGTGCAGTAGTAGAAGTGTTGTAGTATAGTAGAGTAGTAGTAGAAGTAGTTGAGAGTAGTAGTAGTTTTAGAGTTGTAGTATAGTAGTAGTTTAGTAGTAGCAGCTACGTAAACGTAGTAGTAAGTAAGTACGTAGTTCTACGTAGAAGTACTGTAGTAGTATAGTTTAAAAATAACGATAGTACTACGTAGACTAAGTACGTACGAGATACGACTAAACGTAAATCGTAAGTACGTACTAGTACTGTACGAATACGCTACTAGCCTATTTCCTACTAAAGTAGTACTATACTAGTATTAAGACTAGACACGTACGACTAGAAACGGACTATTTACGTACTAATATACGTAGTACTACTCGCTACTAAGACTACTACGACTACTAAATACGTACGTACGTACGTACGTATCTTAACGTAGTAGCACTACTGACACGAACTACGATACGCTAGTACGCTATAGACCGTTGCTACAGATACTAGTACGACGACTAATAGTACGTACTTAGTAGACGTACTAAAACGTCGACTACTACTACGACGTAGACTACTACACTATACTACGCTACGTACGCTTAGACTAACGTACGAGTATACGCTCCGTTAGTACGAATACTATACTACGTAGAAAATAGATCTCTACGATACTTAGACGTAGATATACGTACCGGCCTTTACGTACGAGTACTTCTACTAGTACGACTAAACGTACGTAGACGTCTAACGTAGACACTACTACTAACATAGACTCTATTACTAGCTACTACTAGTAAAATATACTAGCTTACTACGACGTACGATATACTAACTAGCAGTAGTCCAGACCTACTACCGCTTCTACTACTAACTATTTACGTACTAGACTATAACTATACCTACTTAAGTACTACGAGTAGCTCTTTACGTACGTAGTACGTACGCCTACGTAAGTACTCATACTAACACTATAAAGTACGTTTGTACCTACTAATACTACGTACGTCTGTACGTACTATATCTATACCGTACACGTACGTAGACAACGAGGATACTACTACGTACGTACGCTAGTCCTACATAGTAGTACCGTATCATCTTAGTAAGTATACGTCAGCTACGACTAAAGTACTACTACTACTACGTAACTACTACTATAGTCTACCCTTAGTCAACGTCTTAAAACTACCAACTAATCACCTATAAGTGATACCACAAGCGTTGTGTGTGAGTGTTGAGTGGTGTGCGCGCGTAGCGTGCGTATGTGCGTGCGTGTGTGGGTGTGTGTGTGTGGTGTGGTGTGTGTGTGTGTGTGCATGCACCAAAACTACAACAACCAAATCCTTACAGTATTGCACAAATTATAATAATTATACATCATGTAATTGGGTTAGGTTTTAGAGAGCTTGTCAACGAGAAAGTGTAGCTCAGCGCGCACGAAAACATACCCCCAAATGCACACACACACACACACGCACACACACACACACACACACACAAACACACACACAAACACACACATAAACAAACAAACAAACAAACCCATACACACAAACTTATACACACAAACACATACACACGATTTCAAGATTAAATTCCTTTTGGGGTATGGATTACAAATATACATGTAACAGGGGAACACACACACACACACCACACACACACACACACACACACACACACACACACACACACACACCACACACAACACACACACACTGTCTCACTCACTCACTTACTCACTCACACCCATACCTTTATCTTCCCCCTCATATACACACATACATACGTGTATTCATACATACATACACACACACACACACATACATACATACATATACATACATACATTCATACACACACACGCGTACCCCCCCCCCCTCCCCTCCTCTCTCTCCCCCCCTACCCCCACATATACAACACACACCTGTACCAATCAAGGTGAGAACATAGTCTTTATGAGCTCAAGTGAGTCAACATGGCCCTCACCTGGATTCCTGTTACAACAGCCTGTAGGCAGGTAGAGACTGCTGCTCTAGTATAGTAGGGTAGGGTATAGTAGGGTATGGTATGGCATAGTAGGGTATGGTATAGTAGGGTATGGTATAGTAGGGTATGGTATAGTAGGGTATGGTATAGTAGGGTATGGCATAGTATGGTATGGTATTGACACAGCTAGGTGTGACCAGGGATCCAAGCCAGAAGTAGTATGCAGGACTGCACAGACAATAACAGCTTTGTCAAAACTAAACACCATCTGGAGAGACAAGAATATCTCACTTATCTCCAAGATCAGACTAATGCGCTCCCTTGTCATATCCATATTTCTGTATGCCTGTGAATCATGGACCCTGACTGCAGATTTGGAGAGAAGAGTACAGGCAGTGGAGATGAGATGCTTTCGGAGACTCCTTGGCATCTCCTACAAAGACCACATAAGCAACGAAAGCGTGCATAACAGAATCCAGCAAACCATTGGACCCTATGAGAACCTTCTAACGATCGTGAAAAAGCGTAAACTTTAAGTGGTATGGGCATGTCACAAGATCCCAAGGAATTACAAAGACAGTTTTGCAAGGCACTGTCCAAGGAGGAAGAAGAAGAGGCAGACCAAGGAAGAGCTGGGAGGATAACATCAGTGAATGGACAGGCCTAGAACTCAACAAAACCCTGAGAAAGGCAGAACAGAGAGAGGAATGGAGGGAACTGGTTGCTGAGTCTTTGAGGGTGCCCCCACGGTCGTCAGACTACGGGACAGATAGATAGATAGATAGATAGATAGATAGGTGTGATTCATTTTGCCTAAACCTGCTGACTTCTTTTTTTTGGTTTTGGTTTGGTTTCTTTAGTATAGAACCTGCAAACTGGTTGTACATAGCCCTGACCTCGTGGTTCAGGTACTCTGTGTGTTGCAGTCATTATGATCTGGAAATGGTTTTGTTGTGTTTTCTGATGTTGTGTTGTGTTTTCTGAAGTAATTTTCATGTATTTTCTGATGTCACATTGTTGTATTTTCTGAAGTTCTTTCCGTGTATTTTCTGAAGTTCTTTCTATGTATTTTCTGAAGTTCTTTCCGTGTATTTTCTGAAGTTCTTTCCGTGTATTTTCTGAAGTTCTTTCCGTGTATTTTCTGAAGTTCTTTCTGTGTATTTTATAATGTCAGTTTTGCGAATTTTATGATGTCCTTATGTTGTGTTTTCAGAAGTCGTTTTGTTGTATGTTCTGAAATTCTTTTGTTCACGTAGTTTCTGAAGTTACTTTGTTGTATTTTCTTAAGTTGTTTTTTGTGTATTTTCTTGTCATTTTGTTGTGTTTTCTGTTTATTTTCTTGTATATTCTCAAGTTATTTTCTTGACTTGCAAAGTACTGATAGGGTTAATCTGTCTTGGCGGAAACTGAGTCGTTGAGATCTCTCCAGTGTATAGCAGTACCTATTTTTGTTTTGCATCACATATTT
>CM054148.1:4433189-4438189 GCA_028751875.1 Rapana venosa
ATTCTGCACTGATGTTAACTCCAGAGGAAAAATCCTCTGGAACGAGAATCGAACTCGCGTCAGCAGATCACGAATGCATCACTCTAACCAACAGGCAATCCCGTTCCGCCAACTACACACACACACTAACACACACACACACACACACACACACACACATATATACATACACGCACACACTAAACACACACACATACACACACACACACACACACACACACACACACACACACACACACACACACACACACACACACACACACACACACACACACACACACACACACACACACACACACACACACACACACGCGCGCGCGCGCGCACACACACACTAAACACACGCACACACACACACACTAAACACACACACACTCACTAAACACACACACACACACACACACACACACACACACACACACACACACATACACACTGCATACGTGCAGGTAAGCAGGCACGTTGAATGAACGCTAGTTTCCAGGCTGGGAGAATTTGTTTAACTGAAGACAGGACAAACCTCGAAACGGAACCTACCAATAAGGAATGTCTGTCTATCTGTCTAAAGATAAACGGTGTGGTGTGGAACTGTGGACATTGCACAGAAACATACACACATATACTGCACACACTACACTTCACACAGACACACATACATACTGCACACACACACTACACTACATACACACACACACTACACTACACCACATACACACCACACCAGACTACACTACACACACACTCACAGACACACAGCACTACACTACACCACACACACACAGACACACACTCACACACACACTCACACACACACACTAAACACACACTACACACACACCGTCACACACAACACACACACACACACACACACACACACACACACACACACACACACACACACACACACTCACACACAGAAGAAGACCAGAAGCAAACAGGCCAGTACAGGAAGGGAGATCCTCCTACCCAACTCCCAGCCTGAAAAACATCCTCCTCTGTTGCAGACCCTCCTTTCCTCCCTTCCTTAAGCTATCTCCTGCTATAGGTGTGTAGGTGTGTGCGCGCGCGCGCGCGTGTGTGTGTGTGTGTGTGTGTGGGGGGGGGGGGGTTATACCTGTGAGGAGCGTCAGACGATCAAGGTTTAGGCCAGCGTTACTCGTGGGTTAAATACTTTTTGGCAACCTTTACTCTCGGAAGACTATGGAGTTTCGCTCTAGGTGTTCATTCTGTCTGGTACAGCGTCAGGTGTGGCTGGCCAGTCCCACACGGGAATGACAGACAGTGCCTATGGCAGAGGAAGGCACAGATAAAGTCTGACAATGCTGGTCTGTCTGTCTGCCTGGGCTGCAGCCTTTCTTCTCCTTCTCTTTGCCTCGTGCTGCTGAGCAAGTGTCTCTTCCAACTTGGAGAGACCTTTCTGCACAGTCTGTCTCCAGGCTGACCGTTCGAGGGCTGTTGCTTCCCAGTTGTTCTGGTCGATGTTCAGGGCTTTTTAAGTCCCTCTTGCACACGTCTTTGAATCGCAGCTGTGGTCTGCCTGTGGGACGTTTTCCCTGCACAAGTTCTCCATTGAGGAGGTCTTTAGGGATCCGTCCGTCGTCCATGCGCACGACATGGCCTAGCCAGCGCATACGTCTCTGTTTCAGTGTTACACATGGGGGGAATACTGCCGCAGTGGATATTGATTGAATTATAGCGTGAAGTGTGGAGAAAGTTTTAACTGTTGAAGTGTGTGTGTTGTGTGTGCTGTGTTGTGTTTGTGTGTGTGTGTGTGGTGTGTGAGTGTGCGCGCGCGTGAAGAGAGAGAGAGAGAGAGAGAGAGAGAGAGAGAGAGAGAGAGAGAGAGAGAGAGAGAGAGAGAGAGAGAGAGAGAGAGAGAGAGAGAGAGAGAATTCCAATTTGCCTTTCCCAAAATGCAATCGGCGCATAGTTTTAACACCATTTGCATTTAGAGTTCATAAAACAGGCCTACACACACGTTTTGTAAATTCTGTCATCTGTTTCCACCGGCACACGATGGCCTACTCTTACGAACAGCGGAACAGGATTTAACGTGTGCGCAAGATGTCCTGCGTGCGTTCGCACACGGGGCGTCGGTTTATAGTCTCCTCGGAAGGACTTTGGGGGAGAGTGGAGTCTGCACTGACGTTCACTCCGGGGGAAAATATCCCCTTGACTGTTCTGCCATGCTGAGGTCACCACCCTTCCTTCCTTCCCCAGCGCCTGGGCTTTATCACAGTTCTTGATTAAACCATTGACGCTGGGGGCAACAGCAAAGTGAGAGGCTGTAGTATGACCAGTGGCTTTCCCACTCATGGAATACCACTTTACAGCTTAGTCTTTAGTGATCGACTATGACTCTCTGACTAGGAGGCTTGACTCGCACAGTCCTTATGTGCTGAAGCCCTGGGGGCTGGTTGGCCTTTGGAGAGCATCTCCAACGCTGACTGTCCTTATGCCCACTTGGCCGAGAGAGTGGGGGTGTACTGTGGGCAAGGCATCTCCAGTATAATCAAATTTCTGCCCAGTTTCCAAAACATCAGCTGCCTCCTCTGCTGTTTTGGGGTCATCGTCGGACACGACGGGCTAACATACATGTATACATCCTTCCTTCCGGTGGCTACAGAGAACGGGTGTGAGGTGAGGGCCTTCCTTCCAGGGGCTGCTTCTCTCTGGAGCATCTGTCCCTTTCCCAGCCCCCTGCCCATGCTTCCTTCACACCACACTGTGCAATGGAATGCAGTGCGGAGTCTGTGTGTGTGTTTCTGTGTCCATTATATAATTTATGTATACACACAGACCTTAGTTCTTACCGGAGTTGGCATGATTTCAGTTCCAGTTAAAGAATAACAATGTCTGCGTATCTATCTATCTATCTATCTATCTATCTATCTATCTATCTATCTATCTATCTATCTATCTATCTATCTATCTATCTATCTATCTATCTATCTATCTATCTATCTATCTGTCTGTCTGTCTGTCTGTCTGTCTATCTATCTATCTATCTGTCTATCTGTCTGTCTATCTATCTATCTACCAACCTACTTATCTATCTATCTATCTATCTATCTATCTATCTATCTATCTATCTATCTATCTATCAATCTATCTATCATCTAGCTAGCTATCTGTACACACACACGCATCTCTCTCTTACACAGACACACACACACACACACACACACACACACACACACACACACACACACACACACACACACACACACACACACACAGAGTACATCGTGTTTTTAAATGGTTGAACCAAAGATGAAAAATAGTGTATATTTATAAAATTTCATATAGTTCGATTTTTGAAAGTATCGCCTTTTCTGTCTTTCTGTCGGTCTCTGTCTCTATCTGCCTGTCCATCTGTCTCTCTCTCTCTCTCTCTCTCTCTCTCTCTCCTCTCTCTCTCTCTCTCTCCTCTCTCTCTCTCTTAATCTGTCTCTTTCTATGTCTGTCTGTCTGTGTCTCTGTTTATCTGTCTGTCTGTCTGTCTGTCTGTCTGTCTGTCTCTCTCTCTCTCTCTCTCTCTCTCTCTCTATCTCTATCTCTCTCTCTTTCTTCTAATGTTGCATGTTCGTTGCCAATTTTACAACGAAGGGAAAACAGTTCCCAACAAACGTGATATGATCTTGTTTTTTGTGGATTAGCTGTTGTGTGCGTTTTGCGCGCGCACCCCCCCCCCCCCCCCCCTTACCCCCCCCCCTTACCCCCCCCCCCCCCCCCCCCACACACACACACACACATACATACACCACACACACACACACACATACACACGCACACACACACCACACACACAAACACACATGTATACACACCACACACACAAAACCACACATACACACTACAAACTACACATACACACACAGACACACGCACACACACCATAGATAGATTGATAGATAGATTGCAATAATGTAGTGTCTTAGTATAATCATTACGAAATTTGTTCTTAGATAGATGGCTTGATGAAAAAAAGCAAATGCATTGCTTATTCAATGTACCATCTGGAAATAAAATTTTGACTTGACTTGATTTGACACCGAAACACACACACACACACACACACACACACACACAACACAAACGCAACCCACAAATACACACACACATACACACACTGTGGGAATGCTCGCACACATGCAGGCAGGCACACACAGAGGTAAGCGCCCACGTTATGTCCAGGCTTGCAACTGCCCAAACACAAATTGAGTACAGACAATAGCATACCAGCACAGCACAGCACAGCACAGCACAGCACAGCACAGCACACACTCACCACACATTACAGCGACCATACCCCCCCCCCCCCCTCCCCTCGCCATCCAGGCATTCCTCACATACACACACACAAATACAAATACAGCGGCGCCCCCGCGCGCGCGCGCCAACACACACACACACAACACACACACACATACAGCGGCCCCCTGCGCGCGCGCGCGCGCGCACACACACACACACACACACAGAGTCTCTCGCTCTCTCCCTCTCTCTGAAAATGTTAATTAATTAATTAATTCATTCATTCATTCATTCATTCTCTCTCTCGCATTTACGCACACTATACACACACGTACACTACACACCCACTACACACATACACTATACACACACACTACACACACACTACACACAAACTATACACACACCACACACACACTATACATGCACACACACTATACACACACTACACACACACACACACTACACACACACACCATACACACACACACTCACACGCCCCCTCCCCCAACACACCATCATGACTACTCATGGTATTCGAAACGAACACTCCTAGTCCTTTACATCATTATAATATATACAGTTCAACAGTTCAGAGAACACTGGCTGATGCATACCACACACCCACCCACCCACACCACACACACACACACACACACACACACACACACACACACACACACACACACACACACACACACACACACACACACATATGTGGAAACAGATGACAAAATTTACAC
>CM054148.1:4443189-4460689 GCA_028751875.1 Rapana venosa
TGGAGAGCCATGATCGTCGATGTCTGCAGGACCAGACCGGACACTTGAAGAAGAGAAGATACATTCGAAACAGAAAAAAGTATAATTTCAAAACCAGTTTTTTTCCCTTTCAGAACATGACCAGCACCCAGATGTTCTAAGACTCTTTGACAATTCTTTGCAGTAATAAATTGAAGAAGCGGAGGGCGTGACGTCATACAGTACACATACAAAACTAAATAACAACGCGAAAAGACAGCCACACAATAACAGCACCCCCCCCCCCCCCCCCCCCTTACACACACACACACCTCCCTATTCCATCCTCAACTTTAAAAAGCTAAAAATAGATATTAACAGAATAAAAAAAATCAACCCTTCTCTCCCCTTTCAACAAGAATAAATAAAAAAAATAAAAATAAAACAAAAATCATGTACAACTATCCACCCCAAGTTAGGTTTTTTTTTCCAGAATTTGTTAGCACTTGAAATTTATTTTACTTATTTATCATATTTTGTTTATTCTTTTATTTCGAGGATAATGGAATAAGCACTTATGTGCTTTTTTCATCCAGTCCCCGTGTGTATGCAGTTTTGTAAATTTTGTCATCCGTTCCCACCGGCACACATTGGCCTACTCTTCCGAAAAGCGGAACGGGTTTTACCGTGTGCGCAAGATGTTCTGCGTGCGTTCGCACACGGGGCCTCGGTTTATAGTCTCATCCGCAGGACTTTTGGGGAGAGTGGAGTCGGCACTGATGTTAAACTCTAGAGGAAAAATCTTCTTGAACGAGATTCGAACCCGGGTCAGCAGATCACAAATACATCACTCTAACCACCAGACAATTCCGTTCCCTCCTCCCCCGTCCGCCCCCCTCCCCTATCCCCCGGCCCACCCCCTCCAACTTAATGTGGCTGGGGGGGAAAACCTGAATGTATTGGTACATCTTCTTCTTCTTCTTCTTCTTCTGCTTCTTCTTCTTCTTCTTCTTCTTCTTCTGCTTCTGCTTCTTCTTCTTCTTGCTTCTTCTTCTTCTTCTTCTTCTTCTGCTTCTTCTTCTTCTTCTCTTCTTCTTCTTCTTCTTCTTCTGCTTCTCTTCTTCTTCCGTCATATTAGCGAACAATCGTCGCGCTGTCGTTTAAACGCCTGAAAAGTCAAGTCCAGCACATCGGAGACAATTGTTTACATTTTAAGTCTTTCTAGGGGGAAAAATCCCACGGGAGAATGGATCGAAACGGCTAAACATAGACAGGAAGGTGACAGAAAGACCAGGAACAAAGCAGAATCAGAGAGGAGAGAGAGAGAGAGAGAGAGAGAGAGAGAGAGAGAGAGAGAGAGAGAGAGAGAGAGAGAGAGAGAGAGAGAGAGATATTCAGATAGTTTATTCATTAGCCATAGCCCCTCATGAAGGGGATAGTGAATATTAACAAAACATACACTTACAAAAGCATAAAAAATTAAAAGAAACAATAATTTGGTCAATATAGATTTGTTACAAAACATCATTACTATGACGTGGCAATTTCTCTTAACTTAAATGCCCTAAACAGAAACAGAGACAAATTCCGTACGTCCTTGTGTCTAACAACAGATGACAAGAGGAGACTTAGTTTGAATACACATGGCTGTCGGTAATATTTTGGCACTATATATATCTTTCTCTAATATCTTGATAAGCTGGACAGCATAGCAAAAAGTGTACTTCATCTTCTTTATCTGTTTTGCATAATGGACAAATCAAATCACTATCCTTAAAGTCTTTATATCTAAAGTAATGCGTGGTCAAATTAGACACACCTAATCTAAATCTGGTCACAATATATTTCAAGTGCAAATCCATATCAAGTGTCACATATAATTTCAACTCGTGTGAAGTAGAAAATGTTCTATACAAACTGAATCGTTCACTACTTTAAATGTGATCATCCCAATCTTGCCATCTGCCATCAATTAAACGTTGACGGAAAACTTTAATAAACACATTTATACTACCAACACCTTGATTTACCCACACGTCACCAAAGCCATGTTTACACAGACACGTACATCAGTAACCCAGTTATTCTTTTCTCTAATATTTAATTCATACAACATTCTGTAAGCCCTAAAATGAATTCTTGTTTCCTCCATTTGCAAAAGTCTCAGTCAATATGTTATGGCTTGTACAGCAGAATTTATGTAAATGGGGTATCTATTAGTTTCACCATACAGAAAATCATTAGGAGTGCGTCTATCAGACAGAGAGAGGAGAGAGAGAGAGAGAGAGAGAGAGAGAGAGAGAGAGAGAGAGAGAGAGAGAGAGAGAGAGAGAGAGAGACAGAGAGAGAGACAGAGAGAGAGAGGGAGAGAGAGAGAGAGAGACAAGAGAGAGAGAGAGAGACAGAGAGAGAGAGAGGGAGAGAGAATTCCTAGCACGGACTTTGGGGATGCTATTTATATGGACAGGCCCTCGACATCCCCAACAAGGGACACTTACTGTTCAAACCTATGTGCCCCCCCCCCCTTCACACACACACACACACACACACACACACCTATGGCACACGTTTGCAAAGTTGCCTAAACCACTCTCTTCAACATTCCTTGATCACACAGTTGTAGGCCAATCGTTGACACGACAGGTGAGAATTCTGAGGAGCTTGTTGGAAGATTTTAAGGAGGAAAACACCGGATGATTAAAAATGCGTGTCTGTGTGAGTGTGTGTGCGTGCGTGTGTGTGTGTGTGTGTGTGTGTGTGTGTGTGTGTGTGTGTGTGTGTGTGTGTGTGTGTGTGTGTGTGTGTGTGTGTGTGTGTGTGTGTGTGAATGTGTGTGTGTACGACGTGCGTGCGTGAGAGAGAGAGAGAGTGTGTGTGTTTGTGTGTGTGTGTGTGTTGTGTGTGTGTGTGTGTGTGTGTGTGTGTGTGTGTGTGTGTGTGTGTGTGTGTGTGACGTACAAACTGAGACATGAGCACATGGTGCACTTTCTGTGCAGTCTTCGCCCTCATTAGAGTAAATCCTGGAGAATATTATGAGCACACTCCTTCAAGAAGGGAACATGTGAAGAAGACGAAAAAATTCGAAGAAGGGGAGGAGGAGGAGGAAGAAGAAGGGGAAAAGAAAAAAAAGAAAAAACAAAAACAACAACAACAACCCAAACAACAACCCCAACAAAAGATAAAAAGAAGAAGAAAAAAAAAGAAAAAGAAGAAGAAGAAAAAAAGAAGGAGGAGGGGACAGCAGCAGCAGCAAGCAGAAAGAAAAAAAGAAGAAAGGAAGAAGAAGAAGAAGATATGAAATGATGTATGATGATGATGATGAGAATAAGATGACAAAAAGTCGAAAAGAAGGAAAAGAAAAGGAGGAGGGAAAAAAGAGAAAAGAAGGGGGCGAAGATGAAGAGAGACGGGCAGACAGAAGACAGAAAATAACAAACAACATATAAAATAGACAGACAGACGGCAGCAAACAACAGACGAGACAAAGAAGAATTAGAAGGATAAGGGAGAAAAAGGAAAGACGAAAACACACAAAAGAAAGAAACAAACACGTAACCCCCAGAGTTTTAAAAAAAAAAAAAGAAAGAAAAAGAATCCAAACAAGAAAAAACCCAGTAGACAGAAAAACATCCAAAAAAAAAAAAAAGAAACGGAAAAGAAAGAAAAATCACAGAGAAAAAGACAAAGAAAGAAGCAAACAAAGAAGAAAACGAGACAGGACTAAGAAAAAAAAAAGAAACAAACAAAAGAAGAATAACAAAAGAAAGACAAAGAAAAAAGAAACAAACAAAGAAAAAAATCAGAAAAAAAGGACAAAGAAAGAAAAAAACAACAAAGAAGAAGAAAACGAAAAAAGGGACAAAGAAAGAAAGAAACAAACAAAGAAAGAAAAACAGAAAAAAAAGGACAAAAAAGAAAGAAACAAACAAAGAAAAGAACAAAAAAAAAAGGACAAAGAAGAAAAAAACAAACAAAAAGAAGAACAACAGAAAGAAAGACAAAAAAAGAAAGAAACAACAAAGAAAAAGAAAACAGAAAGAAAGGCAAAAAAAAGAAAGAAACAAACAAAAAGAAAAAAACAAAAAGAAGGACAAAGAAAGAAAAAAAAACCCAAAAAGAAAAAAATAACAGAAAGAAAGGAAAAAGAAAAAAACAAAAAAAGAAAAGAAAAAACAGAAAAAAAAACAAAGAAAAAAACAAACAAAAAAGAAAAACAAAAAAAGGACAAAAAAAAGAAAAAACAAAAAAGAAAAAAACAACAGAAAGAAGGAAAAGAAAAAAAGAAACAAACAAAAAAGAAAACAACAAAAGAAAGGACAAAGAAAAAACAAACAAAGAAGAAGAACAACAAAAGAAAGGACAAAAAGAAAGAAAAAAACAAAGAAGAAGACCAACAAAAGAAAGGACAAAGAAAGAAAGAAACAAACAAAAAAGAAGAACAACAAAAGAAAGGACAAAGAAAAAAAGAAACAAACAAAGAAGAAGAACAACAGAAAAAAAGGACAAAAAAAAAAGAAACAAACAAAGAAAAAACAACAAAAAAAGGGACAAAGAAAAAAGAAACAAACAAAGAAAAGAACAACAGAAAGAAAGACAAAGAAAGAAAAAACAAACAAAAAGAAAAACAACAAAAGAAAGACAAAGAAAGAAAGAAACAAACAAAAAAGAAAACAACAGAAAAAAGGACAAAAAAAAGTAAAAAAAAAAGAAAAAAATCAAAGAAAAAGAAAAAGAAAGAATAAAAAAAGAATAAAAAAAAAGAAAAGACAAAAAAAGACAAAAGAATGAATCACAAACATTACAGACGCAAAAAAAAACACCCAAAAAACTACCAAGAAAAGAAAAAGAAGAAAAGCAAACAGTTGGGAACACAAAAAACAAACAAACAAAAGGGGAAAGGGAAGAAGAAAGAACACAGAAAGAAAGAAACAAAAAAAGAAATGAAACAAATAGCACGAAAGATAATGCAGCGCAGGCTGGCTCTGTAAAAATTTGGGTTTAATACGATTGTAGAATGGGTTGGGGTTGTAGTTTAATTTTTGTAAAGTTTTCCCTCCTCTCTCCTCTCTCCTCTCCTCTCCTCTCTCTTTCCTGTCTCTGCTACTCTCTCTCTCTTTTTGTTTCTGTCTCAGTCTGTCTGTCTGCCCTCTGTACTACAGTCTGTCTTCTACTTCTCCTCTCTCTCTCCCTCTCTCTCTCCCCCTCCCCCCCTCTCTCCCCTCCTCCTCTCTCACTCTTTTCTCTCTCTCTTTGAAACACCAAAAAAGAAACAAAGAAATGAAGAACAAGAAAAAAAAAGAAAAAGACATAGAAAAACAAAAAACCCAAACAAAGACGGAAGAAGAAGGAGAATTAAGAAAAGAAGAATTGCGAAGAAGAATTGCGAAAAATTTAAGAAAATTAAGAAGAAAAAAGAAAAAATCAGAAAAAACAAAAGAATAAGAACAAGAAGAACAAAAAAAGAAGAAGAAGAAGAAAAAAAGAAGCAGAAGAACAAAAAAAAAAAAGAAAGGAAGAAAAAAAAAAAAAAAAGAAGAGAAGAGAGAGAGAAGAGAGAGAGAAGAGAGAGAGAAAAGGAGAGAGAGAGAGAGAGAGAGAGATTTTGTGACAACGTAGCAAAAACACGCACCACACACACAGCACAAAACACTACACACACAAACAAAAAGAGAGAAAGAGGAGAGAGAGGAGAGAAGGGGAAGAGACGTTACAGATAGAGAACGCAGCACACAACCACACACACACACCAAACACACACACGCACCCAACAAAACAACACACACAAACACACCACAACACACAAACCACAACACGCCCCCTACAAGAGAAAGAAGAGAAGAGAGAGAAAAGAAGAGAGAGGAGAGAGAAGAGAGGGGAAAGAGAGAGAGAGAGGAAATGACAATGACAATGAAAATGACAAAGTTTATTGTGATAACAAAGAGAGGAGAGGAGAGAGAGAGAGAGAGAGAGAAGAGAGAGAGAGAGGAGAGAGAAGATTCATTCTGATACATTTATTTAATTTTTTTTACATCGGGAAATTTAAATTTGACATGTCTTTTTTACATCTACCCCTGTGATGCTTTGTAAATTCGTAATCTGTCCCCCCCACCTTTGGGGCCCCACCTTACGAAAGCAAAAGGGTTTTAACGTGTGCGCAAGATGTTCTCCCTGAGGGGATTCTGCACTGATGTTAATCCAGGGGAAAATATCCCCTTAACGGGAATCGAACCCGGGTCGACGATTGCTGCAATTTCGACCACAAGCTATCCCTCAAGAGAAGAGAGAGGAAGAGAGGGGGGGGGGGGGGGAGAGAGGAGAAGAAAAGGGGGCCAGACAGACGACAACAGCAGACAGCAGACAGACAGACAGAAACAGACAAACAGGACACAGAGACAACGAACATACAGGAGAAAGTTCGAAGAGACTGACGACATAGAAACAGACAGAGAGCCACCACCGCCACCAGCCAACGCCAGCCAACAGACAGACAGAGTGGCTATCACTAAAACCGACCGTGTGTTAAACGCTAGAGGGTGTCATTTAAAATTCTTTTTTCCCAACACTGGGTACCATCGGCCCGCAACTAATGGGTTTTTTTTTTTTTGGGGTTTTTTTTTGTGTTTTTTTTGGGACAGTCAGATTTTGGGGAGGAATCAAGATACACCTCCCCTCCCCCCTCCCCCCCTCCTCCTGACCTCACCCGCCCCCCAGTCTATAGTATTAGACTTTTGGGGCACCACGAAAATTTTTTCGACCCAGCTTCCTCCGATCCTCTCCGCCCGCGGTTTTCAGCTTTTCCGGGAAAATAACTGCATGTGCATCAAAAATCAAGTCAAAGTCAAAGTCAACCAAATTAGCTGTTCTTTGTGTCTGTTGTGTTTTTTTTGTGTTGTTTGCTTTTTATTTTGTTGCTTTTGCTGAGTTTTGTTTTTTAGTGTGTTTTTATTGTTTTTATTGCAAATGGGTTTCATTTGTGTTGTGTTGTAATGGAGTGGATTGCTTTTTTCTATCTCTCCTCTGACTTTCTGTCTTGTCTCTGTTTGTCTGTCTGTCTTTGTCTATCTGACTTTCTGTCTGTCTATCTGTCTGTCTCTCTCTCTCTGTCTGTCACTTTCTGTCTCCCCTCTATGTCTGTGTCTCTTTGTATGTCTGTCAATCTCTCTGTGTCTGCCTGTCTGTTTGCCTGTCTCTCTCTGTCCCTCTGTCTCTCTATGTCTCTATCTGTCTCAATCTCTCTCTCTCTTCTCTCTCTCTCTCTCTCTCTCTCTCTCTCTCTCTCTCTCTCCCTGTCTCAATCTCTCTCTGTATGTCTGTGTCTCTCTGTCTGTCAGTCTCTTTGTCTGTCTGCTGTCTGTCTCTGTCTGTCTCTGTCTCTCTCTCTGTCTCTCCCTGTCTGTCTGTCTCTCTCTCTCTCTCTCTCTCTCTTTCTTTCTCTCCCTCCCTCGGTGTACGGTTTGTGTGTGTCTGTGTCTGTCTGTGTGTTCGCGCGCGCGTGCGCTTGTATGCGTTTGCGTGCGTGCGTGCGTGCGTGCGTGTGACCTATGAAACGCTGGTCTATTATCTCATCCCCACAAAAAACCCAACCTAGCTCTAAAAACAACTACCTACTCCACGTGTCATCATCATCATCAACCATTACACCCAGCGGTGTGTAGGGCAGCAACAAAGCGCTTCCACTCCTGCCTATTCTGGGCCAACCTAGTCACTGATCCCCAAGAGTGCTGCATAGCCTTCATCTCACTTTCTACAGTCCTCCTCCTCCACGTTGCTTTTGGTCTTCCTTTCTTTCTCCTTCCTTCTGGGGTCCAGTGCAATGCTGTTCTTGTGATTGACTGTGGGTCTCTTTGGAGGATGTGCCCAATCCACTTCCACCGTCGTCTGGTGATGATGGTTCCCATGTCATCTTGCCTGCATCTCCACGTGTATCTAGTGGATAGTGAGTGGAGGGGGCAAGGGAAAGGGAAAAGTGTGTGTTCAGACCAAAGTTCAAACCCACGCCTGGTCACTTTTGTTTTATCTCCCGAGTGCAGTAACCACTATGCCACCCCGCAAGCCACCTGGTTGAACCAGAACAACGCAATGAGTGGGAACAAGGCGAAGTGGAGGAGCCCAAAATAGAACTGAAAGAAAGCCCTGGCGAATGTATATATATAGAACTCTGGCTCTATATATAAGCTGTTCATCAATAGTTCGCCTTTCCGCCGTGTAGAGATTATAGCCTTTAGTTTCTCTTTGGGCGCTGTGTGGTGAAATCCATGTGGCATCTATACTTTAGCCATGTTTGGAGTCAGGTAGATGGAGAAAGTATGAGAGATGTAGAAGAATTGTTGTGTGATAGGTATACGCACATATATGCACGCGCACGCACACATGCATGCACACATGCACGCACGCACACACACACACACGTGTCCGCGCATAGGCGTTCAACTTACGTGCCTGTACATAGACACTCGTACGTACGCAAGTCAAAACACGCACCCACGAAGTACACAGTCACATGCCTGCATCATGACTCTCTCTCTCTCACACCCACTCTCTCTCTCTCTCTCTCTCTCTCTCTCTCTCTCCTCTCCTCTCTCTCTCTCACACACACACTACACACTCACACACACAAACCCTTATCTCTCGTACACACACATATATACACCACAAACCTCTCTCTCTCTTCTCTCACAACTCTCTCTCTTACACACACTACACACACAAACTCTCTCTCTCACACACCACAACCCCATCCACCCACCCACACAACACACACACACACCCCTCACACACCCCACACACACCACCCCACACACACACACACACAAAACTCTATCTCTCGTACACACACACATATACACACACAAAGTCTCTCTCTCGTACACACACACATATACACACACAAAGTCTCTCTCTCCTCACACACAGACACACACACACACAAACTCTATCTCTCGTACAGACACACAAACACACACACAAACTCTCTCTCTCTCGTACACACAACATATACACACACAAACTCACTCTCTCTCTCTCACACACACAACTCTTCTTACACACACACACACACACACACACACAAACTCTCTCTCTCCTCTCTCTCTCTCTCTTCTCCTCTCTCTACACACACTACTACACACAAACTCTCTCTCTCTCTCTTCACACACACACATACACACACAATCCTCTACTCACACACACACACACAACACACACACACACACACACACACACACACACACACAGGTCTCATTTTTTGACCTCTCTGCGCACACAGGGACTCAATGCAGATGAAGCACAGACACAAATTGAGTGTTGAAATAAAACACAAGCATCAGTGGTTTTAATAAACAAACAAATGGTGTGTGTGTATGTCTGTCGGTGTGTATGTCTGTGTGAGCGTGCGCGCCTGCGTTGTGTGTGCATGCACACATGCATGTGTGCGTGCGTGCATGTTTGTGCGCGCTCGCACTCGTGCATACGTGCATGAGTACTCGCGTGCGTGCTTTCTCACATCAACTCGAGCATTCGTACAGAAACTGGTGTGTACAAGCATGCACACATGTCTATACAGCGTATAAGTATGTGGTTGTACATTTTTTGTGGTTGTTTTTAAAAACACAGTGGAGAGGCACGAAAGGAGTTCAGAAAACGAAAATCAATAATGGCACACACTCAAGAGACATCAATGGTGTCCTAAAGTGATGCTCTTGTCCCTAACTGGTTACAGACATTCATCTTCAAGAACCTGGTCTGAAGGAACTGAAATTATTTAAAAAACTGGTTAGTATAAGCGTTTCCACATTAACACACGTGAAAATACGCTCCTATAACATTGCCATCAAAAGATACGGATTAAATACAAACTCAATCGAGACTGCGAATGTGAAATAAGTAAGTATTGCCTAACTTTCCACCAAACAAAATCGTTAACTTTGGTTTAAGCATCTTATTATTATTTTTTCTGATGTTGATGTTGTATTTACATTTATCTTTTCTTCTACAGTCCTTCGGATTGGACTATAATCAATGTACGCATCAAATCATGCGCACACGTAATCATCATTTGATATACATTGTATGCCTGTGAAGCAGATAAAAATTTAAAAACCAACATTGCACACGCGGTTTTTTTTTATTTTTTTAGTGTTGAATGTTGGTTTGGTGGGATTTTGTTGTTGTTGTTTGTGGTGGTTTTATTGGGGTGTGGGTGGGGGTGTGTTGTTGTTGTTGTTTTGCGATTTGCAGCCAATGCATTGTCAGCCCACCTGGTGACAGAGAGAAGAAGGTTTATTATTGTATACATTCATTTCAGCATCTAACAAAATACCAACGCAAATTCCTATACAAACACATTAGGATCAGAACTAAATCATGTCATCATGAACAGAGCTCGTCAGGGGTCAAAAGAACGAACCAAAACAACAACAACAATAACAAGAAAAATGAAATTGAAACCTAGACTGTGCCAACCACATTATGTATATCAGGACTAAATCTTATTCATAATAAACACAGCGCTGGCAAGGTTAAAAAAAGAACAGCAAAACCAAACAACAAAAACAAGAAAACTATAACCCTTGACCTTGCCAAGGCAGAGTATCAGGACTAAATCGTATTCATGATAAACAGAACACTGGTATGGGTATAACAAGAAAAAACCCACAACAAAACAACAAGGAGAAAATTAAAAACCTTGACCTTGCCAAACAGTTATATCAGGACTGAATTATATTCATAATAAACAGACAACTGGCAGGGGTGCCCCCCCAAAAAAAAACAAACCACCCCACAAAAACACACACAACCAAAACAACAACAAAAAACCCCAACAAAACAACAAAAACAAAACCCACGCACACACACACACCACACACACACACACACACACACACACACACACACACACACACACACACACACACACACAACAACAACAATAAAACCAAGCAAACAAAAAAAAAAAAACAAAGCAAAACAACCCACCCCCAACAAAACAAAACTAAAACAACAATTACACAAAACAACATCAAACAAACACCAAACGAACAAATAAACAAACCCTTGACCTTGCCCTGGCATCTGGCTATTAACTAAGTGTACATGTATGCAAAATTAATACACAGCATTCCCCACGAAAACTGTTCGGACCAGGAAAGAGGGCATCCTGTCCTGTTCTGTCCTGTCCGGTCCTGTCCTGTCCTGTCCTGTCCTGTCCTGTCCTTTCCTGTCCTGTCCTGTCCTGCCCTGTCCTGTCCTGTCCTGTCCTCTGTCCTGCCCTGCCCTGTCCTGTCCTGTCCTATCCTGTCCTGTCCTGTCTTGTCCTGTCTTGTCCTGTCTTGTCCTGTCCTGTCCTGTCCTGTCCTGTCCTGTCCTGTCCTATCCTGCCCTGTCCTGTCCTGTCCTGTTTCCTGTCCTATCCTGTCCTGTCCTGTCTTGTCCTGTCTTGTCCTGTCTTGTCCTGTCCTGTCCTGTCCTGTCCTATCCTGCCCTGTCCTGTCCTGTCCTGTGTACTGTCCTGTCCTGTCCTGTCCTGTCATATCCTGTTCCTGTTCCTGTGTACTGTCCTGTCCTGTCCTGTTTTACTGTCTCTGTCCTGTCGTCCTGTCCTGTCCTGTCGTCCCTGTCTTCCTGTCCGCTTCCTGTCCTGTCCTGTTCTGTCCTTGTCCTCCCTGTGTCCTGTCTCCTGCCCTGTCCTGTCCTGTCCTGCCTGTCCTGTCCTGCCCTGCCTGCCCTGCCCTGTCCTGTCCTGTCCTGTCCTGTCCTGTCCTGTCCTGTCCTGTCCTTCCTGTCCTGTCCTGTGTCTGTCCTGTCCTGCCCTGTCTGTACTGTCCTGTCCTGCCTGTCCTGTCCTGTCTCCTGCCTGTCCTGCTCTCCTGTCTGTCCTGTCCTGTCCCTGTCCTGTCTGTCCTGCCCTGTCTCCGTCTGTCCTGTCTTCCTGTCCTGTCCTGCCCTGGTCCTGTCCTGTCTTGCCCTGTCCTGTCCTGTCCTGTCCTGTCCTGTCCTGTCCTGTTCCTGTCCTGTCCTTGTCCTTGTCCTGTCCTGCTCCTGTCCTGTCCTTCCTGTCCTTCGCTGTCCTGTCCTGCCGTCCTGTCCTGTTGTCCCTGTCCTGTTCTGTCCTGTCCTGTCCTGTCCTTCCTGTCCTGTCCTGTGTCCTGTCCTGTCCTGTCCTGTCCTGTCCTGTCCTGTCCTGTCCTGTCCTGTCCTGTCCTGTCCTGCCCTGTCTTGTCCTGTCCTGTCCTATCCTGTCCTGTCCTGTCCTGTCCTGTCCTGTCCTGTCCTGTCCTGTCTTGTCCTGTCCTGTCCTATCCTGTCCTGTCCTGTGTACTGTCTTGTCCTGCCCTGTGTACTGTCATGTCCTGCCCTGTCCTGTCCTGTCCTGTGTACTGTCCTGTCCTGCCCTGTCCTGTCCTGTCCTGCCCTGTCCTGTCTTGTCCTGTCCTGTCCTGTCCTGTCTTGTCCTGTCCTGTCCTGTCCTGTCCTGTCCTGTCCTGTCTTGTCCTGTCCTGTCCTGTCCTGTCCTGTCTCCGTCCTGTCCTGTCCTCTCCTGTCTTGTCCTGTCCCTGTCCTGTCCTCTCCTGTCTCCGTCCTGTCGAGCCTAGTCTTCCCATCCACATAAGGATAACAATCACTTAGCGACACCGCAGACGTCTGTGGCGCTGAGAAAGGAAGAGGAGAGAAGAAGAGAGAGGAGAAGAGAGGAGAGGAGAGGAGAGCTGTGTGTAGGTAGTGTCTTTGATGCTGGTGTTGGAAAGGAGGACAGGAGATTGGCTCCGGCCAGCAGTTTACCTATACCGTCTAGGCTGTCTGTTAGAAGAACTTAGGGCAAGACCGACAGAAAGGACACAGATGATGGGCAAATAGACAGACTGACAGACAGACAGACAGGATGAGGGACAGAGAGAAGAGAGAGAGAGAGGATGGAAGGGAAGGGGAGAGAGAGAGGAGGGGGAAGAGAGAGAGAGAAGGTGGGGAGAGAGAGGTGGGTGGGCAGACATACAGGTAAGCAAAAAGAGAGAGAGAAAGGGGTGGGGGGGGAGAGAGAGAGAGAGAGAGAGAGAGAGAGAGAGAGAGAGAGAGAGAGAGAGAGAGAGAGAGAGAGAGAGAGAAGTTGTGAATGGCAGACAGGTAAGCAGAGACAGACACAGAGGCAGGCAGACAGGAAGATAGACAGAGGCAGACAGGCAGACAGAGCGGCAGGCAGACAGGCAGACAGAGCGGCAGGCAGGTTGATAGACAGACAGAGAGGCAGGCAGACAGAGAGGCAGACAGGCAGACAGAGAGGCAGACAGGCAGACAGAGAGGCAGACAGGCAGACAGAGAGGCAGACAGGCAGACAGACAGGCAGACAGAGCGGCAGGCAGACAGACAGAGAGGCAGGCAGACAGACAGACAGACAGAGAGGCAGGCAGACAGACAGACAGAGAGGCAGGCAGACAGACAGAGAGGCAGGCAGACAGGCATACAGAGAGGCAGGCAGACAGGCAGGCAGAGAGGCAGGCAGACAGGCAGACAGACAGACAGACAGAGAGGCAGGCAGACAGACAGACAGACAGAGAGGCAGGCAGACAGACAGACAGACAGACAGAGAGGCAGGCAGACAGAGAGACAGGCAGGACAGACAGACAGAGAGAGAGGCAGGCAGACAGGCAGACAGAGAGGCAGGCAGACAGACAGAGAGGCAGGCAGACAGACAGACAGAGAGGTAGGCAGACAGACAGACAGAGAGGCAGGCAGGCTGATAGACAGATAGACAGACAGATGGACAGACAGATAGTGACGGAGACCTGGAGAACCAGACAAACAAAGAGGCAAGTAGGCAGGCAGAAGGAGTAGACAGCTCAAAACAAAAACAGACAGGCAGAGACAGACGGAAGAAGACAGACAGACAGACAGACAGACAGACAGAGAGACAGAGAGACACAGGAGAGAGAGAGAGAGAGAGAGAGAGAGAGAGAGAGAGAGAGAGAGAGAGAGAGAGAGAGAGAGAGAGAGAGAATTGATTCAGATTTGTTATGCAGAAATTCCATATCCGAGGTACACCTTCATTCAAATGTTGGAAGGGTTTGCGACATAAGTGCAAGATACTATGAATGCCCTAAGGCTTAAGGCAGGGGTTCTGTGTTAAATGCCTCATCACCTCCTCCTCCTCCTATTCCTCCTCCTCCTCCTCCTCCTCCTCCTTCTCCTCCTCCTCCTCCCCCTCTTCTCTTCTCTTCTCTTCTTCTTCTTCTTCTTCTCTTCTTCTTCTTCTTCTTCTTCTTCGTTGTCATCGTGTCGTCAAACGTAGACAGCGGTATTGTCGTCTGTCATATCAAGTGAAAATGCGTTGCGCTGCCTTAAACGCTGACAAGTCGGCCAGCACTTCCGCCTTTAGCGTGGGACAAAATTGTTATTTTTCAGTTTTTGGGGGGGGGGGGGGGGGGGGGGGGGGGGGGGGGGAAGAGCCAGAAGGCAGAAAATCCACAGGTGTCAGGAAGAAAAGGAAAGGGAAAACAAGAGAGGGATAGAAAAGAGGAATTTAGCACACATTTCCACTTCCCAAAAGTCTTCGGATGAGTTTAAAAACCCGAGGTCCCGTGGCGAAGCACCGCAGAAATCTTCGCAACGTAAAATACCTGGTCCGTTTTGAAAATACCAATGGTCCGGGGACTAAACAGACGTCACCAATCTGCATAACAGGGAAGGGTAAAAAGCAAAGGTTATCCAAATTAAATAAAATATAAAAAAATAAGAAATAAAAATTAAAAAAAAAATAATAAAGTGGGGATGCTATTTTTATGCAGGCCTCCGGCATCCAACAAGGGGAATTTATTCTTCCATTTCGAGAATACGAAAAAAACATATGTGTTTTTAATCCAGCCCCCTTTGTGTATGCTGTTTTAAATTTGCATCCGTTTTCCCACTGGTACACAATGGCCCCCTTTTCAGAAAAGGGAACAGATTTTAACGTGTGTGCAAGACGTTATGCGTGCGTTCGCACACGGGGTCTCGGGTTTATAGTTTAGATAAGCTAAGAACCATCACCACCACCACAACAACAACAGCAACAAAACAACAACAAGAACAGCAATAATAATAATAATAATAATAATGATAATAATGATGATGATCATGATGATGATGATGACGATGACCACGACCACGACCACGACGGCAGCAGCAACAACAAACAAAACAACAACAGACAACAGATTTCAAATTTATGCGCGCGCACACACACACACAACACACACACACACAAACACACACGCACACGGCACACACACCGCAAACACACTTAGGTGGTGGTGAAGGAGGTGAGGTTGTGTACAGTAATCTGGAGGGGGGGGGTTGAGGAGGGCGGGGGGGGGGGGGGGGGGGGGGGGGAAGGGAGGGAGGGGGTTGTTGAAGAGAGACTGCAGCCAGAGCCTCAGCGAGTACAGATTATAGATGTACAAACAATGAACTCCCTGCTGCAGTGTACAACCTGAAAATAGCTGCTGCCGCTGCTACAGCTGCTGCTGCCAACATACTCGGCTCCCTGTCTTGTCTTGTTTTTTCCTGTCTCTGGTCTGTTCTGTTTCTGTTGTCTTCTGTTCTGTCTGTCTGTCTGTCTCTGTGGCTCTGTCTGTCGGTCGGTCTGTCTGTCTGTCTCTGTCTCTATCTGTCTCTCCCTTTCTCTGTCTTTGTCTCTGTCTTTTGGCTCTCGTCTCTCCCTCTCTCACCCTTTCTCTCTCTTTGTCCTGTCTCTCTCTCTCTCTTCTCTTTTCTTCTCTCTCTCTCTCTCTTACCCCCCCCCCTCTCTCTCTCTCTCCTTCTCTTTCTCTCGCTCTCTCTGTTCTTCACTTTAACGTCTTTCCTCTTTAAAGTGATATTAAACGATTAAAGAAAGAAGGGGAAATATTTATAAGGTAAGAACGAGCATATGAGCTTTAAAATGTACGCGTGCATGAGAGAGAGAGAGAGAGAGAGAGAGAGAGAGAGAGAGAGAGAGAGAGGAGAGAGAGAGAGAGAGAGAGAGAGATGGTGGGTGTGTGTGTCGATTGTTTGTAATGTTGTGATTAGTGTGAGTGTGTGTGTGTGTGTGTTGTTGTGGTTTGTCTGTTTCGTGATGTGTGTGTGAGTGTGTGTGTGTGTGTGTGTGTGTGTGTGTGTGTGTGTGTGTGTGTGTGTGTGCCGGTGTGTGTGTGTGCGTGGTGTGTGTGTGTGCGCGTGTGGTGTGTGTGTGTGTGTGCTTGCGCTTGCTCGCCTGCCAGCCTGCCATAGACGCGTAGACATGCATGTGCGCACATAATACGAGTCTGGCCTGGGTGAACACCATCTTAATCGCTGACAGGCTATTTTGCTGGCTTGGCGAAGACAGCGCTCTCGATGTTTATTGTATCATGTATGTCTGTCTACAGTGTATGTCTCTAAATGCGTGTCAGTGTGTATGCGCGTGCGTTCGTAACTGCCTGCCTGCCTGCCTGCCTGTCTGCCTGTCTGCTTACGCACATAGTAGGAATCAGAATCGGAACCAGAATTAGAATCAGATCCAGAATTAGAATCGGAACCAGAATTAGAATCAGAACCAGAATTAGAATCAGAATCAGAATCGGAATCAGAACCAGATTAGAATCAGAGCCAGAATTAGAATAGGAACCAGAATTAGAATCGGAACCAGACATAGATTCGGAATCACCACCAGAATCACAACCAGAACCAGAATCACAACCAGAATTAGAATCAGAACCAGAATTAGAATCAGAGTCAGAATTAGAAAGCTTTATTGTCGTTAAGTGAGAGAAGGACTTAAATATTTGTCTCCAAGCGTAAACGCAGTCAACATTTTCTAAAAAGAGGTAGATTCAGAAATGTATGTCATTTGTCCGTGGTCTTTCTCTTCTGGAAAAAAAGGAGCTCATTATTTGATCGTATGTAAAAGATGGGCTCGGGCATATGTGTTTACCTGTTTATATGTAAAATTTAGTCGTATGTTTTTACCTGTATTGTAAAATGTAGTCTTAGTCAAATGTGTCTACTTGTATTTGTAAAATATAGTTTTAGTAGTATGTTTTTACCTATACATATATGTAAAAGATAGTCTTAGTGGTATGTGTTTACCTATATATGTAAAAGATAGTCTTAGTGGTATGTGTTTACCTATATATGTAAAAGATAGTCTTAGTGGTATGTGTTTACCTATATATGTAAAATGTAGTCTTAGTCGTATGTGTTTACCTATATATGTAAATTGTAGTCTTAGTCGTATGCGTTTACCTATATATGTAAAAGATAAACTTAGTGGTATGTGTTTACCTATATATGTAAAAGATAAACTTAGTGGTATGTGTTTACCTATATATGTAAAAGATAAACTTAGTGGTATGCGTTTACCTATATATGTAAAATGTAGTCTAAGTCGTATGTGTTTACCTACAATTATATGTAAAAGATTGTCTTAGTCATATGTGTTTACCTGGCTATGTGTGTGTGGGTGGGGACCGGATTGCTGTCTGTCTGTATGTCTCTCTGTCTGTCTTTTCTCTTTCTGTTTATTTTCTCTGTGTCTTTGACTAGTATCAGTGCATAA
>CM054148.1:4463189-4468189 GCA_028751875.1 Rapana venosa
AGAGAGAGAAGAGAAGAGAGAGAGAAAGAGTGAGAGAGAGAGAAGAGAGAGAGAGGAGAGAGACAGACAGACAGACAGACAGAAGCAGACAGACAGACAGACAGTGGGGAGAAGGCAGGTTAGGGACAAGAGAGAGAGAAGAAAAAAAAAAAAAAAAGAGAAAGAGAGGAGAGAGAGGAGGAGAGAGAAGAGAGAGAGGAGGGAGAGAGACAGACAGACAGACAGACAGACAGACAGACAGACAGCAGACAGAAGACAGACAGAAGTGGGGAGAAGGCGGTTAGGGACAGAGAAAGAGAGAGGGAGAGAGACAGACAGGCAGACAGACAAATTATACACACAGACACATTAAAAGACACACCAACCAAGCAACTGACCGCTGTGTGTGTGTGTGTGCGCGCGCGCGTGCGTACCTGCGTGCGTGCATGTGCGATTGTGTCTGTGTGCGTGCATCCATGCGTGTGCGATTGTGTGTGTGTTTATGTTATTTTTGTCCCTTTTATTTCGAGGATAATGGAATAAGTCCTCATGTGCTTTTCTTTTTCATCCAGTCCTCAGATGTATGCAGTGTTGTAAATGTTGTCGCGCGCGCGCGTGCGTGCAGTGCGTGTGTGTGTGTGCATGCGTGCATGCGTGCGTGTGTGTGTGTGTGCGTGTGTCTGTGTGAGGTGGAAGATGAAGAAGAAGAAGAAGAAGCTAAGCGCGCAGTCTGCAGGAAAAAAAACACCCCCAGAATATAGAAAAAAGCTCTAGGCATTTTTTTTGTTTTGTTTTTTGATTTTGTTTTGTTTTGTTCTGTTCATGTGAAGCGTATGCAGAGTTAAATTGCTTGTGCTGAGCAAAATGGCAGAAACATGGCACACATCAGAGAGCTTGTCCATTTATTCCTTTTGACGTTTATCTCCTGTTCTGTCTTCCCGTCTGTTTGTCTGTCTGTCTCTCTGTCTATCTGTTTATTTGTTTCTCGCTGTTTTTTGCGCCCAAGTGTTGTTGTGTGTTTATGTGTGCGTTTGTGAGTTTGCCTTTATATATTTTGGAAGAGAGAGAGAGAGAAGAGAGAGAAGAGAGAGAGGAGATGAGAGAGAGAGAGAGAGGAGAGAGAGAGAGAGACGAGAGACAGAGACAGAGAGACAGGACAACCACACATGTGCCATCTGGAAATAAAAATGTGACTTCACTTGACTTCACACACATACATCACACCACACCAACACTCACACACACACACACACTCATGTACCATGTGAAAAACAACTTCACTTTATAACACACACACACACATGTACAATCTGAAAATTTAAAAAAAATGACTGACTTTATAAACACACACACATACTCACACACACACACACAACATGTACATGTGGAAATAACAATTTGACTTGACTTTATCCACACACGCACACACATACACACACTTACCCACCTACCCAACCACACACCCACTAACAACGCATGCACACACACACTTAACCCCCCCCCCCCCCCCCACTCACACATACATACACACACTTACACACACTTACCACCTACTCACCCACCCACCCCCACCAACACACACATACACATAGACACACTTACCCCCTCCCCCACCCCCCCACACACACTACCCCCACCCCCACCCCCACCACAACCACACACACACACACTACCCACATAAACAACACACACACACACAAACACACACAACACACATACACAAACAGACACACGCACACTCACATACACATACACACACACTACATACCCCATACCCACACACACACTCACATACACATACACACCCCCCCCCTACTACCCCACCCACCCGTACCCCACCAACACACACATCACACACACACACCACCACCACCACACCCTCACAACACACACAACCCACACCCCCACCCACCTCACAACACACACACACTCACTCACAACACACAAAACACACTCACACACACACACACACACACACAACCACCCACCCCCACCCCCCCCCCCCCCCCCCCCCCCCCCCCCCCCCCCCCCCCCCCCTCCCCCCCCCACACACCACCCCCCCCCCCCACCCCCCCCCCCCCCCCCCCCCCTCCCCCCCCCCCCCCCCCCCCCCCCCCACACACCACACACACACACACACAACTATCATGGAGAGAAGGTGGCAGAGGAAGGAAGAAAGGAAAGAAGGAAGGAGGGAAGGAGGAAAGGAAGGAAGGAAAGGAAGGAAGAAGGAAGGAAGGAAGGAAGAAAGGAAGAAGGAAGGAGGGAAGGAGGACACCCACTTCAGCAGCTCCTGCGCGGTGACCTACTTTGCCAGGTCGTTTCTATTTTTAGATTAACGACAGCGCTGCACGTGCAGTGTAGCCTTCAGGTGACATCTGGGGCAGACAGCTGCTGGCTGTGGCAAGGGGCCAGTACTGGCTTAGTCACAGCCTGGGTTAGTGCCCCTGGCAAATCGTGTACCTGGATGGATGGATGGATGGATGGGTGGATGTACATGTATGTATGTATGTGTGTGTGTATGTATGTTATGTATGTTTGTATGTATGTATGTATGTATGTATGTATGTATGTATGTGTAGGTGTGTATGTATGTGTGTATGTTTGTATTATGTATGTATATATATTATATATATATATATATTATATATATATATATATTATATATATATATATATATATATATATGTATGTATGTGTCGTCAGCGCCTGGGGTTTATCACAGTTCTTGATTAACCATTGACGCTGGGGGCAACAGCAAGGTGAGAGGCTGTATGACCAGTGACTTACTTTCCCACTCATGGAATTCCACTTTACAGCTTAGTCTTTAGTGATCGACTATGACTCTCTGACTAGGAAGCTTGACTTCCACAGTCCTTATGTGCCTCAGCTCTGGGGGCTGGTTGGCCTTTGGAGAACATCTCCAACGCTGACTGTCCTTATGCCCACTTGGCCGAGAGAGTGGGGATGTGCTGTGGGCAAGGCATCTCCACTATAATCAAATTCCTGCCCAATTTCCGAAACAATAGCTGCCTCCTCTGCTGTTTTGGAGGTCATCGTCGAAAACGACGGACTAACATAATAATAAATATGTATGTATGTGTGTATATGTATGTATGTATGCATGTATGTTTGTATGTATATGTATGTATGTATGTATATATGCATGTATGTACGTATGTATATGTATGTATGTATGTATGTATGCATGTATGTATATATGTATGGATGTATGTATGTATGTTTGTTTGTGTGTTTGAATGAATGAACCAATTAATTAATGTATGCGTGTGTATGTATGTATGTATGTGTATCTGTGTATGTATGTATGTGTGTATGTATGCATGTATGTATGTATGTATGTGTGTATGTATGTATGTATGTATGTATGTATGTATGTATGTATGTATCCATGTATACATGCCACTCAGCTAGTGTCCATTTACAATGTTTGTCGTTTTGAACGCTGTAAACTATCTTATACTTGGTTACATGTGGTAGTATGCGTGTAAGAGGTGTGTGTGTGTGTGCGTGGGTGCGTGCGTGGGTGTGTGTGTGTGTGTGCGCGTGCGTGCGTGCGTATGTGTGTTTTATTTATAAAATTTATTTATTTCTTCTTTTATATCGAGGATAATGGAAGAAGTCCCCATGTGCTTTTTTACATCTAGTCCCCGTGCGTCTGCGATTTTGTAAAGTTTGTTATTTGTTCCCATCGGCACACAATGGCCTACTCTTTCGAAAATCAGAACAGGATTTAACGTGTGCGCAATATGTTCTCTCTGTGTGTGTATATATGTGTGTGTGTGTGTGTCTGTCTGTCTGTTTGTGTATTCGTGTGTCTGTTTTCAGTATCAAGATGAAAAGGGAAGAACTCTGAATTGACATTCAGACATGTAGCTTCACATTTAAACCAATTTGAAACAAACAAAATTTAAAACAATAAAATAAACCAAAACCATCAACAACAACAAAAAACCAAACACAACAAAATCCCCCCAAAACTATTGACGCACACAAACCTCCCTGAAATAAAATTTAAAAAAATCCCCTCCTACTTTGTCACCCCGCCACCCCCACCAAATATGAATAAACAGAACAAGAATGTATGATATAACCTTCCAATTAACAGTTTCTCTCCAGATGGGGGTGCTTTTTATTTTCAGATATATGTTTACATCAGTAACGACAACACAAGACAAGACAAGAATAACCAACTCCAGCTAAATCACGTAAACAAACAAACCTACCTCCATCCCCGACATTTAGCACAGAATAAAGTCATAGATAACAGAAAGAAAAAGCAGACCACACCGAGAGATGAAGTTGGTCATGTTTGAATAGCGTACAATCGGCCAGGCTAAATTTAGACAGTACAGGGAGGCCGGCTGTATCAAAACAATCAAAACAATCAGCTTGCTTACGTTCTACTGCTAAAGGTCTTATGTCAAGTGGACTCGGTAGTTTAAAAAATACAACGCGCGCGCGTGCGCGCAAACACACACGCACGTACACACACGCACGCACGCATGCCCGCACGCGCACACATTGAACATGTTCGAGCACTCACGCAAACATGCACGTACCCTCGCAAACACATGCGTACACGCGTGCGCGTTCGCGCGTGCCCACTCACACACACAGAAACATGCACACACGCACGTATGCTTACAAACAAACACACACACACACGCACGTTTGCTTACAAACAAACACACACACACACACGCACGTTTGCTTACAAACACACACACACACACACACACACCACACACACAACAACACCCACACACACGCGCACACACACACAACATACACATACACACACGCACACATATACACACATGCACACACAACATACACACGCACACATACACACACATGCACACACAACATACACACGCACGCACGCACACACACGCACACACACACACGCACGCACGCGCGCACACACGCACACACACACACACAACCACCACCACCACCACTTTTAAATACAGTTTCAAGGAATCTGGCTCTGAAAG
>CM054148.1:4475689-4478189 GCA_028751875.1 Rapana venosa
TAGGAAGGCAGTTCTTTTCATTATTTTAGTTATTGCTTATTGGTTCCTATTGTTCATCCTTGTTATTACTTTGTGTTCAGTTTGAAACTGAGTTTACGTCAGAGCTTAAAGTCGTATCCGTTCATAGAGAGCTCATTTTTTGGTTTTTTGGTTTTCATTACGTTAAGTACATCATGTGATTTTTCTTGTATTTATTTGTATTTACTAAAGAAAGTCGTGTATAACCAACCCCCCTTGTCAATAGGCCACTTTGGGCAATGACAATAAATTGGTCAAAGCGTCAAAGCGTCTCTTTCTCCTCTCTATCTATCTTGTCTCTCTCTCTCTCTCTCTCCTCCTCTCCTTCTCTCTCTCTCTCTCTCTCATTCTCCCCTCTCCTCTCTCCTCTATCTCTCTCTCTCTCTCTCTCTCTCTCTCTCCTCTCTCTTCCTCCTCTCTCTCTTTCCTCCCTCTCTTCTCTCCTCTCTCTTTTCTACTCTCTCTCTCCTCTCTTTCTCTCTCTCTCTCTCTCTCCTCCTCTCTCCCCTCCTCTCTCCTCTCTCTCTCTCCTCTCTCTCTTTCTCCTCTCTCTTTCTCCTCCTCTCTCTCTTTCTCTCTCTCTCTCTCTTTTTTCTACTCTCTCTCCCTCTCTTCTCTCTCTCTCTCTACTCTACTCTCCCATCTCTCTCTCTCCTCTCTTTCTCCTCTCTCTCTTTCTCCTCCCCTCTCTTTCCCACCCCCTCTCTCTCTTTCCCTCTCTCCTTTCATTAGTTGATGCAGCACTCCCCCTCTCTGTTAAGTGAGAAAGAGTACGACCGTACGTGCGTGCGTGCATGCGCGTGCTTATGTGCGTGTGATATTTTGAGTTTTAATCTGTCTCTGTCTCGTTCTGTCTGTCTGTCTGTCTTGTCTGTCTTCCTCTTTCCCCTCCTTTCTGACGACCCGCAACCCCCCCCCCCCCCTCCTCCTCCCACGAGTTCTGTATCTATCTTCTCTCTCTCATTCTCTCTTTCTCTCCCCTCTCTCTTTCTCTCCCCCCTCCATCCCCCCCCCCCCCCCCCCCCACCCCCCCCCCCCCCCCCTCCTCACTCTCTGTGTGATTTATTTTAGATCGTGTCTGCTAACGAGGGCTGGATTTGCCGGCTATTTTGGTCAGGGAAGCTAACTGGAGGAAAAGGGATGGGGCTTGCATAGACTGTGTAGTTAGAAACTAGCTTGTTTTGACGTTCAGAGTACCCCCCCCCCCCCCCTCCCCCACACACACAACACAAGCAGACAGACAGACAGGCAGACAGAGAGACAGAGAAAAGAGAGAGAGAAATAGAGGGAGAGAGAGAGAGAGAGAGAGGGGCGGGGGAAAGAGAGAGAAAAAGAGATACAGAGACAGAGAGAGGCAGACGGACAGAGAGGGGGCTCCATCAACTAATAAGAGAGATAGAGAGAGCGGGAAGGGAAAGAGAGAGAGGGAGAGAGGAGGGGAGACAGAGAAACAGACGACAGAGACAGACAGACAGAGACAGACAGACAGAGACAGACAGATCAGAGACAGACAGACAGAGACAGACGACGATACACATCACTGAAATATGGAAAAGACTTGCAGACATAAACAGGATGTTTGGTTGCTTGAAGCGCTATGGAATGAACTCTGCTTTATCACCATTGTAGAACCAAATCAAATCACCCGCCACACCACCCAACCAAACAACCACCCATCCAACCACCCGCCCAACCACCCACCCACCCTCCCAACCATCCACCCACCAACCAACTACCACCCTTCCACCCAACCAACCATCCCACCCACCAACCCACCCAACCAATCCAACCACCCAACCACCCATCCAACCACCCAGCCACCCAACCATCCAACCACCCAACCACCCATCCAACCACCCAGCCACCCAACCATCCAACCACCCAATTACCCAAAACAGCCAATCAACCATCCAAGATGTGAAAATGACAACTTGTACCATTCTTCAATCATTCATTCCTGGTTGTGGTAATGTAGAAATAGAAATGGAGGGAAACGAAGTGGAGGTAAGCACTTAAAACTTCTCCATCACTCTGAGAATGATTTCTCAAAGATTCAGTCCACAACCAAAAAAATCTTCAAAATAAGATCTTTCGAAGACAGCATTTTAGGCATGTTTGAGTAAGAACCATGCCTTTGGTTGCACACTGGTATTAGTTTGGGGGTCTTGTAGTAACTATGCTGTATAGAGTGCGAGTCGAAAAAAATGTTGGTGATTTTCCCTTTTTTTTTTTTTAAAGTATGAAAAAATGAACTGTGCACTTGTTTTGGTGATTGAGGACATAGAGCAATACCAGGTAGTCACGAGAAAGTTGGAAATAATCATCAAATGAGGATTGCCTGTGTTGACCCTGCGCATGCATATTGCGGTAAGGAAGCTAGCAGACGACAAGGGACTGAGGGGGTACAGTGTTTGCTGAAATTTTTTTTAATTTGAGACCTATCAAATTTGTTCAAAATCACATGAAGTTTGAGTTAGAGGCT
>CM054148.1:4485689-4488189 GCA_028751875.1 Rapana venosa
ACCACACGCAACACACACATACACACCACCACACACACATACACACACAAAACACACACACATACACACACAAATACACACACACAGCACCACAACACAAAATCACAACACGCCGCACACAACAACACACAAACAACACACACACAACACACCACCACAACACAACAACACACGCGTAGCCATTACAACATACAAACAACAATCAGCAAACATACAACAAACTACACACAACAACATACAACTACAAAACACAAACGAAAGCAACAAAGAAAAAAACACATGGACGTACTCTTTCCCATTATTTCACTCATATCTCACACAACCTCCTCATACCCATCCTCTACCCCACTCACCACCGCCCCTCTATCGTTATACAGCTCGGATCGAAACTGTCGTTTGTGTGAGAAGGTCAGAGTGGCAAGCTTTTATGTCGTCTGCTTTCTTCTTTCATTGTTGTTGTTGTGTTTTTATTCCTCTTTTGTTTTTGTTTTTCGAGTAGGGTTTTCTTTGTTTGTGTTGACTGCTTTCTTTCTTTGTTTAGAGAAGCGTATTGGTGCTTTATAAAAAGAAAAAAAGAGAAAAGAGAAGCTTTTGTCACAAGGTATTGTTTGTCGTTGCTTAGGATTGATAACACATTTTTAAGACGTTTCTCAAACAAAGGATGACGTAAGTAACTGACTGACTGACTGAGAATGTTTGTTCTTAGATACAGATGGCTTGATGGGGGAGAAAAAGCAAATGCATCGCTTATTCAATGAACCATCTGGGAAAAAAAAATGACTTCACATGACTGACTTGACTGATACCAGCCGCCATGGCGCAGTGATTAACGCCTTGGGTTAGAGAGTGGAAGGTCGCGGGTTCGAATCCCCGAAAGAGAGAGTTTTAATAATAATAATAATAATAATAATAATAATAATAATAATAATAATGATGATGATGATGATGATGATGAAGAAATGGAATTTTTATAGCGCGATATCTTGTACATTCAAAGCAGAAGAAGAAGATGATGATGATGAAGAAATGGAATTTATATAGCGCTATATCTTGTACAAAACAATTCAAAGCGCTTTAAGTGTTGGGACTGCTGTCTAGAGTGAGTTTACTGTGAGTTCAAACCCTTGACGCTGGGGGCAACAGCAAAGTGAGAGGCTGTATGACCAGCGGCTTTCCCACTCATGGAATTCCACTTTACAGCTTAGTCTTTAGTGATCGACTATGACTCTCTGACAAGGAGGCTTGACTTGCACAGGGCTTAATATGTGCTGCAGCCCTGGGGGCTGGTTGGCCTTTGGAGAACATCTCCAACGCTGACTGTCCTTATGCCCACTTGGCCGAGAGAGTGGGGATGTGCTGTGGGCAAGGCATCTCCACTGTAATCAAATTTCTGCCCAATTTCCCAAACAGCAGCTGCCTCCTCTGCTGTTTTGGAGGTCATCGTCGGACACGACGGACAAACATACAATGGGAAGACTGGAACCTCACAGTCGCGCTGTATCCACTTTTCGGAAGAAGTAATTTTGAGAATTTTGCTCCAAATTACTTGACCAAAACTGTAGGTGTCCGTATCTCTCGACCCTGGTTGACACCGGGATGTATATTGTTGATAGAAAAAAGCGCAGAGTGCACAGCCCTGGTAAGAAGTCTCAAAGCAGGGGCAACTTCAGCAGCATCAAGATGACGTCATCCTCAGCACCAGTGATCCTCATTAATCCTGCCTTTACCTCCAATACTGGACAGTGTACAACCCAACCATCAGCGTTGAATTTCCAAGGCAACATCCCCCCCCTCCCCAATCCCCATTGCAAAAAGCGCTCCAGAGGAAGTTTATATATATATATATATATATATATATATATATTATATATATATATATATATATATATATATATATATTATATATGTACGCAACAACTGCAATCACAAACATTTTCGCCTCAGTACATTTTATGATCTCCCCTGTTTCCTCATTCTCTCTCTCTCTCTCTGTCTCTCTCTGTCTCTCTCTCTCTCTCTCTCTCTCTCTCTCTCTCTCTCTCTCTCTCTCTCTCTCTCTCTCACCCCTCCACCTTTTCTCCTCTCTGGGTTTTTCTTTGTGTGTATGTCTGTTGCGCTACATCTCTGCATTTATCTCTTTCTCTTTGCCTCTTTTTCTTCCTTGTGTCTGCGTGTCTGTCTATCTGTCTGCGTGTCTGTCTCTGTCTCTCTGTCTCTCTGTTTCTGTCTTTGTCTGTCTGTCTGTCTCTCCCCCTCCCCCGACAGAGTAGTATGGATGTTTGTGTTTCTCCCCATGAAAGGGGCTGTTGGCCTGTATTCATTAAATGTCAGTCTCTCTCTCTCTCTGTCTGTCTCTCTCACTGTCTGTCTGTCTCTCTATCTATATATCTATATAGATTTGTATAGATCTATATCTATCTATCTATCTATCTATCTATCTATCTATCTATCTATCTGTCTATCTATCTATCTATCTATCTATCTATCTATCTATACGCAC
>CM054148.1:4493189-4495689 GCA_028751875.1 Rapana venosa
ACAGCTTAGTCTTTAGTGATCGACTATGACTCTCCGACTAGGAGGCTTGACTCGCACGGTCCTTATGTGCTGCAGACCTGGGGGCTGGTTGGCCTTTGGAGAACATCTCCAACGCTGACTGTCCTTATGCCCACTTGGCCGAGAGAGTGGGGATGTACTGTGGGCAAGGTATCTCCACTATAATCAAATTTCTGCCCAGTTTCCGAAACAGCAGCTGCCTCCTCTGCTGTTTCGGAGGTCATCGTCGGACAGGACGGACAAACCTGCTATACTGTACTGGTGTGTGTGGGCAGTTGCTGGGCTGCGCTATCCTGGGAGTGGGCATCTGGCTGAGGGTGGACCCTAACGTGGCCAAGTACGTGGACCATGCGGAGGAGATCAACATCTTCTACACCCTGGCCTACGTCCTCATGGCCATCGGCATCATCATCATGATCATCGGCTTTCTGGGATGCTGCGGAGCCATCCGAGAGAGTCAGTGCATGCTGGCCGCCGTGAGTAGAACGATGTGTATCCTTGGTGGTGGTGGTGGTGGTGGTGGTGGTGGTTGGGTTGCGATGAGGGGGGTTTGGGTTGGTTGGGGTGGGTGGGGGGGGGGGTGGGGTTGGGGGGTGGGGGGGTGGGGTGTGGCGGGTTGTGGTTGGGTTGTGGTTGGGGTGGTTTGGGTTGTGGTTGGGTTGGGATGCTGTTGGGTTGGGTTTGCTTGCGGGGTTGTTTTGGTCGTAGGGGGTTGGGTTGTATTGGTTGTATTGGGTTGGGTTGGGCTATTCTTGGCAGTTGTTTGTTGGGTTGGTTTTGTTGGGTTTGTTGAGTTATATCGAGTTGTGTTGTTTTCTGTTGTGTTGTTTTTTAAACGGGGATATTTTGGTTGTGTGGTGTTGTGTTGTGCCATGCTTACTGTGTTATTTTGGGTTGTGTTGTGTCATGCTGTATTGTGTTATCTGGGGTTGTGTCATGCTGAACGGGTGTTGTGTCTACTGCACTGTGTTGTGTTGTGTTGTGCATGCTGTACTGTGTTGTGTTGTGTCATGCTGTACTGTGTTGTGTTGTGTTGTGTCATACTGTACTGTGTTGTGTTATGTCATACTGTACTGTATTGTGTTGTGTTGTGTCGTGCTGTACTGTGTTGTGTTGTGTTGTGTCATGCGAACACTGTTATGTTGTGTTGGTCATACTGTACTGTGTTGTGTTGTGTCATGCTGTACTGTGTTATGCTGTGTTGTGCGGTGTCATGCTGAACTGTGTTATGTTGTGTTGTGCTGTGTCATGCTGTACTGTGTTATTTTGTGTTGTGTTGTGTCATACTGTACTGTGTTATGTTGTGTTGTGTTGTGTCATGCTGTACTGTGTTATGTTGTGTTGCGTTGTGTTGTGTTAACCTGTTGTCTTCCAGTTTGTGAACTTGTCTGACACAAGGCAGTGTAACTACGACTAGTATTCTGTGCTGCTCTAAAACAATCTCTTGAAAGAGTTCAAGTAAACGACAAGAAATCTAAACAAAGTACTACGCAAAGTGCGATAGCGTTGACGTTGGTGAAAATACTTGTTTGTCCCATCTTGAATGCAACTCGTAAAACTTGCTACTGAAGCATTCTCTGCTGAACATCCACATTGTCTGTAGTATAAACAGCTCTTTTTTTTCTTCTTCAGAAGATAGGAAGGCTCTGGTCAATGTTATTAAAATAATGATGCAATAACTCAGAAATGTGTAACGTGTAAAGCATATTCAAGAAAATTTGAAATTTGTAAACGTTAACTTTAAGTTCCAGTTCTGTCCTTCAATATTGTGCTGAAGTCTTGTGGTTGAGTGGTACATGCTGACTAAAGTTGTTCAGTAATCATTGTTAGGAATTTTTGGGTTGTTTTTTGGTTGTTGTTAATGTTGTTGTTGCTTTTGTTGTTATTGTTGTTTTGTTTGTTGTTTTTGGTGTTTGTTTTATTAGGGGTGGGCGGGGGGAGTCGTATAATATTCCATGTCCCTAAAACTAGGGACAAGAAATACAGAAATGTAGGATTTAAGTTTGAATTTGATTCAAGCTGACATCTTCGCCCTTGTTCAACGGGGTCCATCCACCCCGTGTTTTCCAGTTGGCTGATGATCCTGTGTTAGTTGTTTCTGGGCCACGAGGCTTCAAAGCTAAAAACTACGGCCAACAAGCGTACCGTTGCGTTACCATCTTTGTGTGTGGAGTACACTGTACAGAAAAAGAAAAACAATTCGGGGAAAATGATTCTACATGCACGTTTTGGAGATCATTGAAAATGTTCATTCTGATCAGTTTGCTAAGGAATCATGTCGTCTGATTTTTGCCTGTCTATAATGTGCATTAATGGTGTTTGTGGGGTGTGTGTGTGTGTGGTGTGTGTGCGTGGTGTGTGTGCGTGTGTGTGTGTGCGTGTGTGTGTGTGTGTGTGTGTGTGTGTGTGTGTGTGTGTGGGGTGTGTGTGTTTTGTGTGTTGTGTGTGTTTGCAGTTCTTCATTCTCCTTCATCATCTTCGC
>CM054148.1:4500689-4503189 GCA_028751875.1 Rapana venosa
CCTAAGGGGGAGGAGGGGGGGAGGGGGGTGGGGGGCGGGGATGTTGTTCTGATTTTGTTGAGGGTTTTTCTTTCTTTTTAAAAAAACCAACAACATTGGTCCCCTTCCCTGCCCCTGGGTTTTTCTTTGTTGTTTTTCTTTCTTTTTTAACAGTTTCCCCTGTGGGGATGCCAGTGGGGCTGTCAGTTTAAATAGCATCCCCACCTTCTGGAAATTGTGTGCCAGGATTTCCCTTTTTTTCTATCTTTCTCTTTGCTTCTGCCTTCTTCCTTTTCTTCCTGTCACCTCCTTCTTTCTGTGTTCTGCATTCTTGGTCCATCCTCCTTCCTGCTCTTTTTTTTTCCCCTCAGAATGACTTAAAAGATAACAATTCTCTCCCTTGCCAAAGTTGAATGTGCTGGCCATGACTTGTCAGGTGCTTAATAACAGAGCAACACCTCTACAGACAAATATAGCTGTTGTCTGAGTGTTCAGTGAAGAAGAAGAAGAAGAAGAAGAGAAGAAGAAGAAGAAGAAGAAGAAGAAGAAGAAGAAGAAGAAGAAGAAGAAGAAGAAGAACAACAACAACAACAACAACAACAACAACAACAACAACAACAAGAAGAACAAGAACAAGAAGAAGAAGAACAAGAAGAAGAAGAAAAATGAAAGAAAGAAGATGAAGAATTGAGAAGAAATGAAGAAGAAGAATTGCGAATAAAAAGAAAAGAAGAAGAAGAAGAAGAAGAGAAGAAGAAGAAGAAGAAGAAGAAGAAGAAGTAGTAGTAGTAGTAGTAGTAGTAGTAGTAGTAGTAGTAGTAGTAGTAGTAGTAGTAGTAGTTAACAGTAAACAAGAGAGTCATTCTTCCTCACTTTTGCACGACTAGTTCAGTTGTGAGAGGACTGCGCTGACAGGCAGGCACTAAGAGAAGAGTGGCCTACAGTAAAGCTTCACTCAACGTGTGGCCTACAGTAAAGCTTCACTCAACGTGTGGCCTACAGTAAAGCTTCACTCAACGTGTGGCCTACAGTAAAGCTTCACTCAACGTGTGGCCTACAGTAAAGCTTCACTCAACGTGTGGCCTACAGTAAAGCTTCACTCAACGTGTGGCCTACAGTAAAGCTTCACTCAACGTGTGGCCTACAGTAAAGCTTCACTCAACGTGTGGCCTACAGTAAAGCTTCACTCAACGTGTGGCCTACAGTAAAGCTTCATTTAACCTGTGGCCTACAGTAAAGCTTCACTCAACGGGTGGCCTACAGTAAAGCTTCACTCAACGTGTGGCCTACAGTAAAGCTTCACTCAACGTGTGGCCTACAGTAAAGCTTCACTCAACGGGTGGCCTACAGTAAAGTTTCACTCAACGTGTGGCCTACAGTAAAGCTTCATTTAACCTGTGGCCTACAGTAAAGCTTCATTCAGTTCACCATCAGTCAGGCAGTCAGGCAGTCAGTCAGTCAGTCAGTCAGTCAGTCCTCACTATATTCCTGTTGTGTTGCAGCCCTGTGACAAGGAGTTCTTTGACTGGATTGCCGAGCATCTGATCATTGTGGCCGGTGTAGCCATCGCCATTGCCATAGTGCTGGTGAGTGACCTCGTCCTTGTCAGTGTCTTGTCATGTGATGTGTTGTGATGTGTTGTGATGTGTTGCATTGTGACTATAAACCGAGGCCCCGTGTTCCAACGCATGCAGAACATCTTGCGCACACGTTAAATCCTGTTCCGCTTTTCGGAAGAGCAGGCCATTGTATGCCGATGGAAACAGATGACAAAATTTACAAAACCGCATACACACGGGGACTGGATGTAAAAAAGCACATGAGTGCTTATTCCATTATCCTCGATATATAAAAGAATAAATAAATAAATAAATAAATGTGTTGTGATGTGTTGTGTTGTCTTGTGATGTGTTGCCTTGAGTTGCGTTCTCTTGTGATTTGTCTTGTGTTGTCTTCTCCTGTCTCTTTTCTTGTCCTGTCTTGTTTTGTCTTGTCTTGTCTTGCCTTTCCTGGTCTTGTCCTTGCCTTATTGTTTTATGTGTTGTGTTGTCTTTTCTTGTCTTGTCCATGTTTTTTGTGGGGGTTTTTTGTGTCTTGTGATGTATTGCAGGGTGGGGATTTGTTGGGTTTTTTTGGGTGTTCTTTTTTTTTTTTTTTACAATCTCCTAGGTCAACTTCAAGTACAGACCTGCCAGTACCTTAACTCTCTCCGTGTATGTGTGTATGTATGGATGTTTGTGTATGTATGTATGTATGTATGTAATATATATATATATATATATATATATATATATATATATATATATATATATATATATATATATATATATATATATATATATATATACACACACACACACACAGAAAAGGTAAAGGAGTCCCATAACCTATAAGGTCGTAGGGGAGCGAGGCGTCAGAGACCTCACTTCTCTAGGGGCCAGCATATTGAGGGCGGCGCCCATCTCCTCTCCCTCGCTGCTTTACCTTCCCTGACCCTAAAGAGGGCAGGTACCCATTTACA
>CM054148.1:4508189-4518189 GCA_028751875.1 Rapana venosa
GCGCGCGCCGCGCGCGCGCAGACTTGCAGACACTCAGACAGAGACAGACAGACAGACACAGAGAAAGAGAGAGACAGAAAAAGAAATAGGGAGAGGGGTAAGAGATACGAAGAAACACAGAGAAAGAGAGAGAGAGAGAGAGAGAGAGAGAGAGAGAGAAGAGAGAGAGATACAGTCAGACAGACACACACACACAAACACACACACACACACAGACACAGAGACACACAGACAGACACACAGACAAGGACAGAAACTGAGAGAGATAGGGGGACTCAGAGAGAGGATGGAGTGGGTGGGGGGGGGGGGGAATGAAAGAAATCGGAAGGGAGAGAGACAGAGAAAACTACACAGAGAGAAGGAGGGAGACAGACAGACAAACAGACAGACAGATTGAAAGAGACTGGGACAGAGAGAAAGGGGTTGAAAGAAAAAGAAAAAAAAGAGAAGAAAAAATCAAGCAAACACACACACACGCACGCACGCATACACACAACACACATACACACTCTCTCTCTCCCTCTCTCTCTCTCTCTCTCTCTCTCTCTCTCTCTCACTCACACACAAACATACACATGCACACATACACATCTACACCGTCCCCCCCTCACACACACACACAAACACTTACATCTACCTCCCCATCCCCCTCTCTCTACACATACAGAGGATACATGGCCGACCTTAACATTACCTCCCACACAATGACAGTCATAACCGTATCAGGGGAAAGGTTGGGAAAGATCAAACCATCAGTCTCAGGGAATAATGATGATAATAATAATAATAATAATCATAATAATAATAATAATAATAATAATAATAATAATACAGACATTAGTTTAGTTGAGAACATCAGGCCTGGGCTTTTGAATTCTGAAGCATGGAAACAATGGTATGTTGTGATTTCTGTTGTTGTTGTTGTTGTTGTTGTTGTTGTTAAGCGTTCCCTAGTGTAACCTCTTACGGGTGACCCAGAATATGCACTGCCCTCTGTCTCACTCATCCGCCCCCCCCCCCCCCCAACCCCTGCCCCCTGCTCTGAGTGTCGTAGTGAGAAGAGGAGGAGGAGGAGGAGAAGGAGGAGGAGGAGGACGATAATGACGACGGCGACGATGATGTGATGATGGACGATGACGATGGATGGACGATGATGACGATGGTGATGATATGATGATAACGATGATAATGATAATGGATGATGATGATGATGATGATGATGATGATGATGATGGTGGTGGTGGTGACGATGACGATGATGATGACGATGATGATGATGTGTTGCAGATCCTAGGCATGATTTTCTCCATGGCTCTCTGCTGCGCTCTTCGTGACACTGTATAAACAGGTGTGTGCTCTCTGTCTCTCTCTGTCTCTGTCTCTCTCACTCACTCACTCACTCACTCTCTCTCTCTCTCTCTCTCGCTCTCTCTCTCTCTCTCTCTCTCTCTTCTCTCTTCTCTCTCTCCTCTCTCTCTACTCTCTCTCTCTCTCTCTCCTCTCTCTCTCTCTCACTCACCGATTTTGATATATATTGTGTTATAAATATTTACGCAGTCTAATAGCATTGTTAATCTAGTTCATAGTCCATGACTTGATCACTGTAGTCATGATTCACTTTAATCGGTTGTTGGTTTGTCTGTTTTCGTTTCTTCCATATACTATGATACTGTATATACCAGTATGTTGATTCCCCTCCTTCCCCCAAACTCCGTGTATTGTGGCCTAAGGCCAATGTACATATTAAAGACGTTCAGAGTTCAGAGTTCTCTCTCTCTCTCTCTCTCTCTCTCCTCTCTCTCATCACTCTCTCTCTCTCTTTCTCTCTTTTTCTCTCTTTCTCTTTCTCTCTCTCCTCTCTTCTCTCACTCTCTTTCTCTTTCTATCTCTCCTCTCTCTCACTCTCTCTCTCTCTCTCTCTCTTCTCTCTCTCTTCTCTCTCTCTCTTTCTTTGTCTCTCTCCTCTCTCTCTCACTCTCTCTGTTTTCTCTCTCATTCTCTCCCCTCTCTCTCTCTCTCTCTCTCTCTCTCTCTCTCTCTCTCTCTCTCCTCCTCTCTCTCTCACTCTCTCACTCTCTTTCTCTCTTTTTCTTCTTTCTCTTTCTCTCTCTCTCTCTCTCTCACTCTCTTTCTCTTTCATCTCCTCTCTCTCACTCTCTCTCTCTCTTTCTCTCTCTTCTTTCTTTGTCTCTCTCCTCTCTCTCTCACTCTCTCTGTTTTTCTCTCTCATTCTCTCTCTCTCTCTCTCTCTCTCTCTCTCTCTCTCTATCTCTCTCTCGTCTCGTCTCCTCTCTCTTTCTTCTCTCTCTCTCCTCTCTCTCTCATCTCCTCTTCTCTCTCCTCTCTCTCATCTCTCCTCTTCTCTCTCCTCTCTCTCATTCTCTCTTCATTCTCTTCTCTCTCTCATTTCTCTCTTCTTCTCTCTCTCGATCTCTCTCTCCTCTCCTCTCTCTCTCCGTCTCTCTCTCTCTCTATCTCTCTCTTCTCTCTCTTTCTCTCTCTCTGGGGAGGGGACAAGACAGCCTGGTGGTTAGAGTGATGTATTTGTGATCTCCTGACCCGGGTTCAAATCTCGTTCGAGAGGATTTTTCCTCTGGAGTTAACATCAGTGCCGACTCCACTCCCCCCAAAAGTCTTTCGGATGAGACTATAAACCGAGGTCCTTTGTGCGAATGCACGCAGAACATCTTGCGCACACGTTAAAACCTGTCCTGCTTTTCAGAAGAGTAGGCCATTGTGTGCCGGTGGGAACAGATGACAGAATTTACAAAACCGCATACACACGGGGACTGGTTGAAAAAGCACATGAGTGCTTATTCAATTTTTTTCTAATTAAAAGAATATAATAAATCTCTCTCTCTCAATCACTGTCTGTCTGTCTGTCTCTCTCACGTTCAACCCCTCAACGCCGAACGCCCCCCCCCCCCCCCCCCCAACCTCTATCTGCCTCTTCCTTCCTTCCCTCTCCCTCCCTCCCCTCTCTCTCTCTCTCTGTTTCCCTCTCTCTCCCGGGTTCGATTCCCGTTCAAGGGGATATTTTCCCCAGGAGTTAACATCAGTGCAGACTCCACTCTTCACAGAAGTTCTTCGATGAGACTACAAACCGAGTCTCCATGTAAGAATAAACATCTTGCGCACAGGTTAAATCCTGTTCCGCGCTTTTCGTAAGTGTAGGCAATTATTGTGTGCCGGTGGGAACAGATGACAGAATTGATAAAACCGCATAGACACGGGGGGCTGGATGTAAAAAAAAAAGCACATAAATGCTTATTCCATTATCGTCGATATAAAAGAATAAAATATAAATCCCCCCCCCCCAAAAAAAAAAAAATTCTATGAATTGATTCCCTTCCCACCCGTCCCTCCACCACCTCACCCTCAGTGATCACGCCCCATCAATATGTCTGCCTCCCTGACTGACAACACCTCACTGATGTGTCTGCAGGGTACAGCAAGCTCCTCAGCCACAGTTGTTCCAGTCACACGATCACACACGGTTCCAGAACTGCCTGATGCAGGCATGAGGGGCAGGATGCAGACAGGAATCAGCCTCTTGTAGGAACATGGAATTCTGTTTTGTAAAAAATAAGATAGAAGGCACACAATGCCAGAGATACATTTCTTCCTATGGGAAGGGCAGAGGGGGAGGGTGGGGATGGTTGGACAAAGATCTGAACAGTTGTTTTCTTCAAGACTTAAGATATGTTTGATTTTGGGGTTTTTTGTGTGTTGGTTTGTTTGATGTGTTGATGCGTGTGTATGTGTGTGTGTGTGTGTGCATACATTGTATGCATGTGGAGTGTGATGATTATTATATGCTGGTGGGTAGAGAAGACAGGCAAATATCCCCACACATGCGCGCATGAACATGCAAGAGTGATGTCTAGTTTTTGCCTTGGTCTGTGTGTGTGTGTGTGTGTGTGTGTGTGTGTTTTAAATCTTAACAACAATTTTCCCAAGCATATGCACACACTTGGCAAACAGAGAGATGGATTGATCGTGTAGTGTACCTTTCTGGCGATAAAATTATATAAATGTACATCTCCAAAGATTTTATCTGAGGCATGAGCTCTTGTGTTTGCATACTCATGTGCATGTGTATCATTGCATGCGCATGCACACACACACAAACACACACCCACATATGTGCACTTCCAGTTGCCATGATTCTACTTTGCATTAAAATGCTATTAGTTTTGTTGGGGTTTTTTTGGTGGTAAAATGAACATCATTTAATTTTCTAGATAAAATAAAATCAAATTCAAAGTGATCACCTTGACTTTGTTTGGCACATGTATAATTTGTGTTATGTTTGTGACTATGTGTGAGGTGGTGTCATAATGAATCATGTGCTGCATGCTTCTTCAAGAAAAGACTGAGTGAAGCTTTTTTGTAATGATGAATCTAAACAAATGTTGATTTTTTTTGTCCTCTGCTAATTTCTTATGACTTTGCTGAATAACTTGAACTGTAAGAAATCAGCATTTTCTTCCTCCCCCCCCCCCCCCTCCCCCAGCACTACCACCACATGTCTCCCAGGCCATGTGCCACTGCCTGTGAACACTTCCACATGCTCTACACCACGCCTGCCTTCAAACCCATGGAGCAGCTGCACTACTGAAGATGCATGCTGGGCTTGTTTGTGTTTCCACTACCCGTTCATTCTGGGCCTAAATCGTCAAAAAATTTTAATAGCGTATTTTATCTTTTGCAGGTGTATACAGACAGACATAGATGATGAATGCAATGGCAGGACTGCATGCAGGATAACTTTAGAAATTATATACATACATCTCTCTCTCTCAATATATATATATAATATATATATAATATATATATATATATATATATATATATATATATATATATATATATATATATGCGCATGTATGTATTTTTTTAAAATCTAGTAAACACAGTTGAGAATCAAATTAGTGACATGATTACTCTTGAACAGTGAAATGAAGTGTTTCATCTGCTTGGTTATTGTGCCTGTCTTAAAGAATGATGAATGAAGAAACATGACATAAAATTCATTTTGTTTTTGTCATTTTAGGTCATGTTAAGTGCATATGAATGTACTACCTTTGCTGAGATATCCAAATGTATAATCATAATTAAGTGTAATGTGATTTTATTTTTTAGGCTTTAGGACACACATGCATACACACTCTTGTATATATTGTTACACACACATAAACAGACATACATACATACACACACATGCACACACACACACCTGATGCTGACTAGTGCATCAGTACAAAAGTTTCAAAACAAACGTTAATGTTTCTTGTTTTAGACCCTGTTTTAACCAATACAGACTTCAAGATTTTTCCATTCTGCTATTCTCTTTGTATATTCTTGCCAGCAACAGAGTTCTCTATAAGACATCCAAGAAGATGTAAAGATTATTTTCAAAAGAGTTCTTATATGTACATGTACGTATATGTGGACGTTTATGTGTGTACTTTGAATTATGCCATTTTTCTTTCTTATGAGTTCTTCTGTCTTTAAGCTTTGCGCTTAATGATTTTCATTCAATAACAGGACATGCATGAAATTAAGTGTTAAACAATAATTGTAAGAACAGCAGTCAACCCAGAAAATAGTTTCCTTTAAATTTTTATTCTGTTTCTTAGCGACAACATACAATCTACTGATTGTTAATTTTATGTGGTGTATATATCCCTGTGAATATTTATTGGTTCGTTTGCTTAGTTTTGCTGATTATGATTTATTTCTACAAATATTTTTGGATAGGAACAAAACAAAAGTTTTGGATGCAGTGACAGACATCAGTACTGATGATAAAGGGGTTAGGCTTGTGTACACTTAGGCACTGGCAAGTGGTAAGATATACAAACATGTACTCATGCAGTCATGCAAACATGCGTGTCAGAACACACGCAGCAGACATATACATACAGGATTATTTGTACCTGAAAAAATGCACACACATGCACACATCACATACATATGCACACACTCATGCATATACACACACAGCCCTCTCTCTCTCTCTCTCTCTCTCTCCTCTCTGACAGACTGAAGAAAAGCTTATCTCATATACACCAAACATCAAGGTGTGTGGAGCATAGCCCTCTCTCCTCAGCCTGGCCTGACAACTTTACCATGAGCCCTGCTGAACAAGACTCAGACTAGGTATAGACTCCACAGACCTCTGTCTTTCTCACATAATTATGACACTCGCTTTGTTGTTGTTGTTTGTTGTTGTTGTTGTGTATTCCTCAGCTTAACACTCTGGGGGTCACCCAGAATGTGCACTCTGACTTGACTCACTCATCCCACCTGGGAATCACCGTGAGATTGAAATGGCACACTGAATGAGAAGTTTGCATGTATGACTGTTTTTAGAGTACCTCGCCATAAAGGCAGTCATACTCCGACTTCAGAGGATTTTTTCCTCCTTTAAAGAAGAGTTCAGGTTGTTATGTTAAGAGCTTGTCATGGCTGAAGGCAGTCTCAACTCAACATTTTATGACATAACAATATTTTAGTATAGGCCTTGACATTTAGCTGACATCAATAACTGACACAGCTTTTGGCCTGGGCCAACTCAGTTTGAATGTTTACATAGTTGCACTCTTTGACACCAAACATGTACTTGGGTATATTGTAGAGCTTGATGGTTATGAACATGGTAGTTGAAAACCTGTTTTCCTTTCTCTGTTCATTTGTAAAAGAATACACATGGGATTCCTTCCACCCACAAAACATGGCTGAAAACGTGTGTTGAACTTGCTGGCAACTTTAATTTGTTTGATCATTTTGAACTGTTGTTTTGTGTTTGCGCATTTCTGTTGCGACTTATCTTCTGCTGTTTCTTAGCTTTTCAAAGTTGTTGTTGTTCTCAGAAATCTAGATTGCTCAAATCCTTTTGCAATGTTTTAAATAGGAATGTTTGTGGTAAGCCTTTCAGGTCTGTTTGTTTGTTTGTTATATTTTTTTTTTAGTGTTTGTGTTACAGCGTTTATTCTAGCACATCACAGATGTTATAACTATTGAGTTGGCCAATTTTTTTTAAATTCTGAAGATTGTTTTAAATAAAATTAAAGTCTGTTTTACTAAACGCTTGAGTGTTGCGTTTTTACTTCTTTTTTTTTTGGTTGCTCTTATTGTATATCTAGTAAGTGAATTGTCACAGTTTGAGTTGTCTGGAATGACTTTGGGATGACTTTGTTGGAAGGTGAAAACTTACAGGGAGACAATTTGAGGGAAAACTCTCTTTAGAAAATAGAAACTGACATTAAAGCATACACATGAATGGCCCACCAACACACTTCTGGCGAACTTGTGACAGGCTTGTTTCTCAGATCTCCAGCTGGTTGACAAGATGGGTCAACATCATACTGGTTTAGCCTTTTCCCTACGGGTAACCTGCTATAGGGTAACCAACCATCTACTAATCCTTCCCTCTGTATCACCCTCTACTGGGTTACAGCAGTATACAAATGTGCACAGCGCAAATGTACTGGGAAAGTGGGGTTACTGTACTTAAAGTAGGGATAGTGTTAAGGATACTGAAGCACAATATTAGCGACAAATAATACCCAAGAAATATTCAATATAGAAAAAAAAAGTATTGCTCATCTTATTTTGGGGACTGGCTTTATGAATAATGGAATGACATCATGTTTCAGTAAGAAAGGGGTCATACTTCATTTGTCTTTTGTATGCAGTTCTTCATAATGTATCCAAGTTGTCTCTTTGTGGTTATGCACCTTACTTTTCTGTCTTTGAAAAAAATCTGTGTTTGGAAACTGGAGTTTATTTAGGTGTATTTTTTAAATTATTATTTCTTTTAATTGTGTATTCTATATCCAGGTGCTATGTTAAACGTTTCTGTCATGATCGATATAATGTATTCAAGTATGATGACAAATACAGGCATATATACTGTGTGTCTGTATTTAATAAAAGTATACATTTTCATGTTGTGTATGCTATGCCTCTTATTAATAACGTGCCTGTCTGTCTGTCAACGTATTCCCTAGTCTCAACCATGTGTACACTTCTCATGTTTAACAATAATGATATATCTAAGCTTAGTTTTCAAAAATTATACTTTGTGAAACAATGCTAACATCACCCTGCTTTATCCCAGTGGAAAGTGGTTCTAACTGCCCTGTGTAACCAACATTTGAGTTATTTCCCATTTAATCCATGTAATTGTTTCCCTTTATCTGACAGCTCAGTGAGTGGTTGTGAATGGTATTAGTGCTGCAATTGTGAAGTGATGGACCTATGGAATCCAATCACATTTTTGTGAAAAAATTTCAGCCATAAAACATTTGTACTTGTATTTTCTCTCCTCAGATAAATTTTATAACCACTTTAAATAGACTAGTTTTTCAAGCACTAAGGGCTAGGAGGGGTACACTACGTCTTTTTGTTCTGGTTATTAATCAACATTTTTTTTATGCTTTGGGGATTAACATAATCCTTCATTTGAATTACATAGTCAAACATGAATTATATACATCTGTGGTATTTCAGTGTTAAGAGAAATAAACCTGAATAGCCGTTACTTGACTACTTGCAGTAATATTCTCAGCCCCTGAGCAAACATTGGTGACAGTTGTAGCCTGTGAATGAGATTATGACCTGAAGCTTTCAGGAAAGACAAACGATGCCATCAAATCAATTTGTTACCATGGAAAACAGGAAACTGCACTTCACACATGCTGTCATGCACTCAGTATCTTCAGTCTCCCATCACTCTTGCTCTTTTGTTAATACTATGACTTCTTTCTTCTTTTTTAAAAAAAAAAGACTAGAAGTTACATTTTAAACCTTGTCTGGTTTTTGTTGTTGTTGTTGTTTGTTCTTCTTTTATATTTGATTAATATTTTTTCATTTTTTTCTTCTTTTCTAATTTAGTTGTGGTGTGTCTTATTATCACTTTACATTTGAATGTGCTTGTAGCACATTATTGATGGAATTGTCAATTTAATGTATGTAAGGATATTTTAACCCCCTCCCCCCCCCCTAAAATTTACACTGTTACAGCTTGTATGCATGTTATTCATGGATTTAGAGATGCAATTGGGTTTTGTTGATTTCCTGGCTTGTTTAATTAAAAACTAGCTGCTTGTTTGCTGGTATGTATTTGTGTTTACGATTGTTTTGTTTTTGGTTGGTTGGTTGGTTTTCTTCTTTTTTTAAATTTTGTTTTAAGCAAACAACACCTTTTTCCCCCACCCTCTCTTACATATTATTACATATAAAGACCCTTTCATGAGGGGCAATATAAAAAAGGACTGAGTCTGATTCTCCTTCATTCACACTATTGATTTTCCTCCAAAGTCTGTGGTCATATTCTGTTCTTTACTCCTAATGTTGTTTTCAATCAGTCTGATATTTAAAAGTTTGGGAATTAAAACAATGTAATAAATCTGATGTTATTAAAAATGTTTTTATAGCAAAAATTTTTGGGGGTGTAAGTTATGGTAAGAAGCACTGTCATTAAGAATTTCAGACTGATCGCAAAATTGATATAGTTAATGTTTGTTTCTAGTTGTTTTTTTATTCCAAAAAATATATGTAGGCCTTTTTCACTTTGTATCAGAAACAGGGTAATATTCAAGGAATGAATGAATTAATATTAAATGATATTCAATTAAAGTAAATATATATATATATATTTGATAGACAATATCTATGATGTTCTCCACAGTCCTACAATATTGATCATATTTGATCTATATCTTATACTTTTTCTATTATAATTATGATATATGTATGTATAATTGATTAGCTGATTCTCCTCATTGTTTACCTGGGGGGGGGGGGGGGGGGGGGGTTAGAAATTATTGTCATGGGCTATTAATTACATGACCCAACAGATAATTATCTGTTCATTGTATTTAACATAGGCTTGCTGTTTCCTTCATCTACGGTTATCCACATTTTATTCTTGAATATTTTCACTGGGCTGTGGACAATGAAAGACAAAGAGACCATAGAGTATAATTTT
>CM054148.1:4523189-4548189 GCA_028751875.1 Rapana venosa
TAATGGATGGGGGAAAAGTTTCCGGTCCAAACGGGGTACGAACCGCCGCACACTTCAGACCCGGACTTTTCGCTTTCTAGACAGGCGCATTACCTCTAGACCACCGATCCACCACACATAGTAGTAGTAATAATAATAATAATAATAATGATGATGATGAGAATAACGGAACGGGGAACTAAATGAAACTTAGCGTTGTATCATAGTGTGTATCTTGTGGAAAACAAAAGCCCTTGCATTCAAATTCATTATGCAACCTTCAGACTCCAGCATCCAACTTGTAAGACATAGTTATCAACTTTGCGGATTTGTCCACTGGATGATTTTAAATCAAGTTTTGTTGTTTTTTCCTAACTTGGGAACAACCATTTCCAGTGTAAGTACATCATGCAACATTTTGTAAAAATATGACAAATAAAATGACTGAAGCTTGATGTTATCCCTGAGTATTATATAATATAGTAAGTGAAATGATAGGGGTAAGACATATCTTCTCACAGTGCCCACGCACGCGCACACACATTCACGCTCACTCACTCGCTCACACATACTCATACTCGGTCACATTCACTCAGTCACACACACACCAATAATGTATACATGTGTAAGCTAAAAATACACTTCATACTCAAGTCTTCTCTTGTTCAATCGTTGAATAACATTAACAATGCTTTCAGGCAGAAACATCCCGTACTGAGATGCAGTGTCCACTGTTGAAGTATGAACTGGTTCCAGCTGACTGCTGCTGAATCTGAAATACCAACCTTCTCCTGCTGAATCTGAAATACCAACCTTCTGCTGCTGCTGTATCTGAAATACCAACCTTCTCCTGCTGAATCTGAAATACCAACCTTCTCCTGCTGCTGTCTCTGAAATACCAACCTTCTCCTGCTGCTGTATCTGAAATACCTTCTCCTGCTGCTGTATCTGAAATATCTTCTCCTGCTGAATCTGAAGTACCAACCTTCTCCTGCTGCTGCTGTATCTGAAATACCAGCCTTCTCCTGCTGATGTATCTGAAATACCAGCCTTCTCCTGCTGCTGCTGTATCTGAAATACCAACCTTCTCCTGCTGCTGTATCTGAAATACCAGCCTTCTCCTGCTGCTGCTGTATCTGAAATACCAACCTTCTCCTGCTGATGTATCTGAAATACCAGCCTTCTCCTGCTGCTGCTGTATCTGAAATACCAGCCTTCTCCTGCTGCTGCTGTATCTGAAATACCAACCTTCTCCTGCTGTATCTGAAATACCAACCTTCTGCTGCTGCTGAATCTGAAATACCAACATTCTCCTGCTGCTGCTGTATCTGAAATACCAACCTTCTCCTGCTGCTGTATCTGAAATACCAACATTCTCCTGCTGCTGAATCTGAAATACCAACATTCTCCTGCTGCTGCTGTATCTGAAATACCAACCTTCTCCTGCTGCTGAATCTGAAATACCAACATTCTCCTGCTGCTGCTGTATCTGAAATACCAACCTTCTCCTGCTGCTGTATCTGAAATACCAACCTTCTCCTGCTGCTGAATCTGAAATACCTTCTCCTGCTGCTGAATCTGAAGTACCAACCTTCTCCCCCTGCTGTATCTGAAGTACCAACCTTCTCCTGCTGCTGCTGTATCTGAAGTACCAACCTTCTCCTGCTGCTGCTGTATCTGAAACTTCAATATCATCTGCCAGCATCTTGTGGAAGGAGCAGCCTTTTTCGCCATTACAAGTGAGTATTCTAAAAGTCTGAAATAAAATAATCTGTTATAGAAATATCAGTCACTAGTATTACTATTATTAGTGCAGTAGGTGGCATGCATTTTCATTATAGGATCAAAGTGTTACTGTTGTAAGTTGGCTAGTTTTCCTCTTGCGTTAGATGGTTTTGAACCAAAGAATGATGGCAGTATCCTGTAACGTTTCATTCAAGCCATATTAAGGTGCAAAGAGGAAAATGGTTTGTGGCTGGCTTAGAGAATGTGAGAAAGGTTCAGTGACATAGGAAACAAAAATTAAGCTTCAAGCTTTTATTACATATGTTTGATTTGTATAGAAAATGGGAACATGTATTCGTAAATAGTTTGGATACATAATTTAAGATTTTATTGAATTTGCCCAGGTTTGTAGTAATGGCAATACAATGTGATGATGCATTATTTTATCAAATACTGTACAAGTTTCTGCATTATTTCTGGGTCAGTATGCACTTAGCCTCTTAAACTCAGTTTTCCTAAGCAGGGGTATTGCATCTGGAGACAGCACAAATTATAAGTTTTACTAAAACATATATATAAGTCCTTCGGATGAGACTATAAACCCGAGGCCCCGTATGCAAACGCATGCAGAACATCTTGCGCACACGTAAAAAAACACAAGCGTGCTTATTCCATTGTCCTCGATATAAAAGAATAAATAAAATAAAAAAAACTGGTTATGTGATATTATTGATCAAGTTGTTTTTGTTCGTAGATAGATGGCTTGATACAAAAAAGCAACAAATCATTGCTTAAATGTACCATCTGGAAATTTAAATACGACTTCACACACACACACACACACACACACACACACACACACACACACACACACACACACACACACACACACACACACGTCTAATATCATTTATACTGTTATAGTGAACAGAAGTTAAATAGAATGAACACACACTCTCTCTCTCTCTCTCCCTCTCTCTCTGTGTCTCCCTCCCCTCTCTCTCTTCCCCCTCTCTCTCTGTGACACATGCACAGACATAAGCATACACAAGTGTATGTGTTCACACACTTTCCCTTTATTAGACAGTGCCATACTTACACATCTTTCTTTGTTGTTTTTGTTTGTTTGTACAGATATTTTCCATCAGTTTGGACCTTCTGACTACAGAATAACTGTGATGCAGTGGAACAGGGGACGATAATTCAACCTTGTTTAAGGCCTTGTTATCGAGGGATTAAGAATGGAGGATTAAGCAGTTAGTTGAATAAGACCCTTCAGGGATTTGTTTCCTTTGGATCTGGGACAGTAGAATATCATGAGATCTTCATCTTCAGAGTGGGGACATTATGCTGTGCTTCATAGTTTTCGTGTAGATCTTCATCTTCAGAGTGGGGACACTATGCTGTGCTTCATAGTGTTTGTGTACGAGATCCTTGTCTTAAGATTGGGGATATTATGCTGCGCTTCATAGTTTTCATGTAGGAGAGTCTGCAGAATGGGGATATCATACAGTGCTTCATGGTTTCCATGTAGGAGATCTTTGGCTTCAGAATGAGAATAGTGTGCAGTGCTTCATAGTTTTTGCAAAGTCTGTTGTAAGTGCTTCATAGTTTTTGCAAAGTCTGTTGTATACTTATGCTTAATAGTTGTTGCAAAGTCTGTTGTAAGTGTTCCATTGTTTTGGCATGAGTGATTTTCCTTCCATTTTAAATATAATTCTGTATTGGTGCTTTAAGGATTAAAAAAAAGGAATATTAGATGCAAGACCTTGAATCCTTTTGAAAATGACCAAATGACAACTGATAACAAACGCCTTGAAAACCCTTGACAGTCGGGGCTTGTCTATCAAAAGTTTTCTCATTAAGAATGATGAAAAACTAAAGATACATTTCTTTGTGGAAATATAAAGGTTTAAATACGTGCGAGTACGTAGACAAAATGAACAAGGAGTAGCAGACGACAGTCTTCTAGGAGGTAAACATTAATTTGGCACATGCGCAGTAAGTTTCCGAAAGTCATTTCCTCTTGATTGTAAGTTGGATAGATTTTTGTCATTCAGAGTTCAAAATAACAGACAATTGGAAGGAGGGGGTGGGGGGTAGATTATGTGTGGCTAAGTTATTGGAAATAAAATTGAAAGGCTAGCAAATAAGAGTGGGCTTCTTTGCATATAGCTCACTTTGTGGTAATCCCGTAGTTTATCTATAGGTTTTTTTGTCAGTTGGGAGAAAGGGGTAGGATGTGTGTGGCTAGGCAAGTGGGAACAGAAAAAAGCTGGGACATGAAAGAGCAGGTTTTCTCATGTGGTTTTGTTTGGGGCTTATAACTATTCAACTTTGGCTCTTCTGGAAACATACGTGATTTTTCAGAAATCCAGTAGGCCAGAAACTGCTGATTTCAGAGATGGAAAATTATAATTAATGTGGAAATGCAAAAATAAGCAAGAAATGGCCCAACCTTTGGGCTTGTTCCTTTGTTTATTTGGTTCTTTTGAAAACACCCATAGCCTGTTTGAAAACAAAGGTAGGCTGCCGGAAATCGCTAAGCTGATTCCAGAACTGGAAAATAGTCATAAAAAAATCCAGTCATTGAAACAACAGAAACGACCATGGCTTGATAGGACGGGTGATTTGTGATTTAAGGAAACCTTCAAAACCATTGTCAAAAGCTAGGTACCATTGTGTCTATGTGCCATTGTGTCCACATGCATGCATGCTGACAGGCAGACAAACCAGCTGACGGACAGCCCTTTCCCAGTTACTAATGTTAACTGCTAACACTAACCTTGACACTAACCTTTATTCCTTAACCTGGCCCCCACATGTGGACACAAAAGGCAGGTGGATATCGTGGTACAAGACGTGACACAGAAACGAACCGTTTTTGTTTCTTGCGTTCTTTGGTGTTGAGGAGTGGGAAGGAGAGTGGGGGTTAGTAAAAAGAATGTTAGGAAGAAGGGGCGGGATGGAGAGCTGTATGTGGGAAGGGGCATAAGAGAAGTTATGGCCAAGTCGTCTGTGTGAGCGAGTGTGAGAGCAGGAATAGGGAATGGGCAAACCAATTTTTTTGTAAGAGGAGGGGGAATGTTTTTAGCAAAGTAGATACTTGTTTGAATATCGAAAGAAGGGGCTTAGTGAGAAATGCAGTTACCAAGACTGTGTGTGTGTGTGTGTGCGTGTGTGTGTGTTGGTGTGTGATAGTATGCATACCAACATGGATGCATAAAAAGACAGTGTACACACACTTTCCTTCATTAGTGTTTGCACTTTGTTTAGATCAGATGAAACAAAAAAGAAAAGGACAAACGCATGAGTGGTGTTCCTTCTCTTTGAAACAGAATTCTGTATTGATTTTCTGATTTAAAAAAACAAACTAGATTCAAGACTTTAAATCCTGTTGAAAATGACCAACATGACAACCTGTAACAAACACACCCTCCCCTTGAAAATCAAGCCTTGTCTATCGAAAGTATTCGCATTAACGATGGCAATAAACTGAGGATAGATTTTTGTGCAAACAAATAAGTAGATAAAAGTTAAAATGGTGCAAGTGCATGGACGAAACGGACACGGAATAACAGCTGACTGTGTCCAAGAGAAGTAATTATTAATTTGGGGCATGTGCAGTTGCCTCGGGAGTCAGTATCATATTAATTGGATAAAAGTTTGGGGTCATTGCAGCTGTGGTCTGGGCTATCCTAGAGAAGTTCAGGTTTTGATCCTTCATCCGATACTGTAGCTTCCAGATACTTTAAGGTATGGACGGTCTCAATTTTGTCTTATGGTAATGTCCGTGCTGATGCCATTGTCACTTTGTCGTCAACCGGGTTTTCTCTGCATGTTTAGAGGCTTCATCAAGGTGATTGACCAGGTTGACCAGCTCTTGCTCTTCTCCAGCTAGGCGTCGATGTCATTAGCAAAACGTAAGTCTGTAATCGTCCTGCCCCCAATGCTGACTGTTCCCTCATGGTTTCCACTTATGTTAGCTATTATTCTCTCTAAGACGATGCTAGTAGACCTCCATTTTAAAATTATTTCCTTGAGCTAGATCTCTCCTCCTCCTCTTCTTATCCTTTGATACATGGGTCCTGACGGGGTGGTCAAAGTCATGTGGATCAAGCGGGAGTGTCCTCTTCAGGGTGGATGGATGGCTGTCTGAGGGGGAAGACTTGCTTCGTGGCCTTGCATGTGTAAGTACAAAGAGAATTGTACAGGTACAGTTGAATTACTTTATCATACGTAATGGTTCAGGTTTTTAGCTGTAATGTCTATGTTGAGCAAGAAATGTTTATCTTAAAACATGTCTTTTATTTGTAAAGAGCTTGAGGTTTTTCATTGCTGTAGATATGGAAGTATCTTCATCTGGAATGAGGAATATCTAGAAAGAAGTGCCTCTTTTTGCCACTTTTTTTTTAGTGAGTGTTAAGTCAGAAGTATTCCATGGTCCGTCTTATATATTGAAATGTTTACACTTTTCAAATCAATTTAGATTTTTAAAGATAAAATTGTGAAAGGCTAATGAAGAATATCAGTGACCAAAATCTGCCAGAAGTTATGAAGTCAATTTAGTTATATTTAGCCATTGTATCAGTATGAGTTTTCAGAGTTACTGATGGTGACCTTCTGCTTTCAGGAACTGCGAGGCTGGAATCAACTGCCCGTGACCTAACCTGTGATGGCAGATATTATGACAATGCCTTATCAAGTACCCCTGACCTGACCTGACCTAACAGCCATCCTGACCAGCCTTATCAACTGCCTGTGACCTGACCTGGGTGACGGCAGATATCATGACCTGCCTTATCAGGTGTCTGTACCTGACAAGTGATAACAGCCATCCTGACCTGCCTTATCAAGTGCCTGTGTGACCTGACTGAGGGCAGCTGTCATCATGACATGCATTTTATAAAAGAAAGGTAAACGATTTTACAATGTTATGTCTCTTTTTGTCCACTAGTCACCAGTTCATTGTTTCTGTCTATTATTGCTTTATTATTTTTCTTCAGACTTCCAGAAATGTGGTACTTTATATTTTAACAATTTTTCAGTTTTGTCTTTACTGTATTCATACTCAGTTTCTCTTATTTCTGTTCTGACAAGTGCTCCCTTTTCTTGCTGACCTCTCTCCTGGTCTGGTCTGTGATTCTGTTTAATGTTGTAATCAACTGTTCCTTTTATTCTTTTCTCCGCCTTTTGTGTTCCCTGCTTTTTCTGTCCAATGCTCATGCCCCCCCCCTCCCTCCCCTTGTTTCCCTTTAGCTTACGTTATGATTTGGTATTATGTTTTACCAGGTACCATTTTGTGAAGCAGGAGAATGCCACTGAAGTCGACTATCGCCAGGCACCGTTTATACAGCACGTCAAGAGAAAAGAACCGGGTGCCGTTTATTTCAAGAGCTCATCTTCGCAGCACCTGCATTTCTTCTTGTGATGTCAGCGCTGTGTGGAAGAATCTGCTGACATGTTGCTGCTGCCACTGATGGAATCTGCCGACATGTTGCTGCTGCCACTGATGGAATCTGCTGACATGTTGCTGCTGCCACTGATGGAATCTGCTGACATGTTGCTGCTGCCACTGATGGAATCTGCTGACATGTTGCTGCTACCACTGATGGAATCTGCTGACATGTTGCTGCTACCACTGATGCTGCAACTGTCTGCATGAAGGTGGAGCCAAGACATCCAGGTGAGAAAACCCCTATTCTCGTGGGGTTTTGGTGGTTTTTTTAAAAAGTCATTTATGCAGTCAGAAAATGAGTAGGACGTTTCTCTGGTGAAATACGTTGACAGGTTAGGACGTCTCGTTGGGATTGATCCTCTGTCAGTGAGTCGTTGTTGGTTGAGAAAATATAGTCGGTAACGGGGTAAGGTTACAGTATGGAGATAACTTTGACTGAGTTAAAATAAATCTTTTAAAGATCAGTTGTTAAAGGTGATTAGTTTTAAAATCAATTTTTAAAAGGTAAACTGTGATATTGTTTAAAAGAAGCTATAAATTTCGTATTTAAAGACAATACAGTTAAGTGGCTAGGATTTGAGCTAATAATTCGAGAGAATTATTGTTAATGTCATCTTTAAAGGCAATATAAAGTTAAGTGACTTAATATTTTAGATAATGGGGTCTGTGAAGGCAGCTGTAAATTGACTTTGTTTCAGAGTGATGTGTTTGCTTTCCGAGATTCAGTGCTATACACATTAAAATTATCATTATCATTATTATTATTGTCATTATCATTATTATGGCTTTTGCTGTTCTTAATATAAGTAAATGGGTAATGTTTGAGCTAATAATAACTGAAGGCAGCTGTCACTTTAATTTGTTTAAATGAGCAGTGTTTGAGGTGACGCTTTCAGGATTTCCAGTAACATTGATGACTGAACTGTTTTCAGGGGCTTGGAAGCTGGAGTGATGCTGAAGACCTGGCCTCACCTACACTTTGGAACATAGGTAAGGCCTGGCATACTGGAACAGTGGCTTACAGTACTTAAGTGGCTTGCTTTTCTTTTCATTTCAACCATGGTTGATTTTTCAACATTACAAATACAGACAGTAGTTCTTTTGAAAAGGTCCGATTTGATAATTTCAAACAGCAATGAAGCTTTGTATATATTTCCTCAAGTTAACTCATTAGACATACAGGATAAAAGATTGCTGAATACTAAAGACGAGTTCAGTTGAGTTATCCTTGTAGTTCATTAGGAATAGGGTCTTGCAGGATCCTTTGTAATGAACTTCACATTGAAAAAAGTACACTGTATTTCAATTGAGTTAATATCCTCAGAAAATATATGTTAACCACGCAAGCTTACCACAAAAATGACATTCAGATTTTCACTCTATATAGAATACATTTCGTTGGTTAACAAACAAATTGAAATGACATGACTTAGTGTTGCCTTTGGTGTAAAAGAAAAAAAATCTAGGAAGAATTGATTCTTCGAGACAGAAATGATAAAATTACATTTAATGAAGCTCTTCACCAAGTGGGAAGAAAAGTATAATAAATAGACTGGACTCCTACATTGTGTAAAACAAATGTAATAGTTCTAAATGAATGTATGACCTACCGTGACTGACATTTGTATGTATACAAATAGATTGCAGGTTTTCCTCTTAGTTGTAATGTTTGTTTGAGGGGAGTTTTGTTTTGGGCATGGAATGAACATTGGCGCTGACTCCCATTTCCATGAAAGTCCTTTGGGTGAGACTGAAAGTTGGGTGGCGTGTGTGAACGCACACATATCTTGCCCACACATGAAATCCCCTTCAGCTTTCAGAGAGGAGTAAGGAAGTTATGGCTGGTGGCAAGGAACACGCACACACACACACACACACACACACACACACACACACACACACACACACACACACACACACACACACACACACGAACACGCACGCATGTTTTTATTGGTACACTTTATTGCTAAAGGTTGTAATAATGTAGTACTTCAGTATCATTAAGAAATTTGTTTTTAAATGGTTTGATGAAAAAAAGCAAATGCATTGCATATTCAGTGTACCATCTGGAAATACAAATTTGACTTGACTTCACACACACACACAGACCTGGCAGGCAGCCTACTCTGGATAGGGAGTCCCATAGGCTGCACTGGGTTTAACATGCCCTCCAAGAAAACACTGCCTGAAAAATTCAGTGCAGTATCCCAGCCTTAAGCAAGGAGTTGAAGCCAAGTCAGATCAGATAATTCGCCTCAAGGACCAACAGCTTTCATCGCTTTTTCCTTTGGTTTCTTTCCAGTTGCTAATGCTAGTCTACTCTCAAAAGCAAGATATTTCAACATAGCTAGGGGGTAAGATAGCCTAGTGGTTAGAATATTGCACTTGTGATCTGACGGCCTTTACGCCACCAATGAGGCACTTGCTCGAGATCCCCCCCCCCCCCCCCTTCCTCTCTTGCACTTCACATCCATTCTGACTGCACCCCCCAGAAAAGTCAGGGTGAGACCATCAACCCAGCTCCCATGTGTGAACGCTTGCAGAATATTTTGCACGCACGTTAAAAACCTGTTCCGATTTTCAGAAGAGAAGGGCCATTTTGTGCCCGGTAGGAACAGATGACTAACAGTTGGTCAAACGCATGTGCGCCAGTGTCGTGTTTAGACACTATTCCTGAAGTCGGAATGTGGTTACATTCATGGTTAAAAGCGGTTGCATGCACAAGATATCGCCATTGGTGAAGTTTGGAGCTCCAAGGAATGGGAAAAAAAGAAAAAGTTAAGGTACTTTATCATTCGTTGGGGCTTTTGCCATTCAGATTTACAGTCAGGAGACTTATTTTAAATTTAAAGCGAATGCTATAGGAGCCACTGAAACTGGATGAGGTGACAGCCCTGCTATGGCATTCATGGTCAGTAGGGGTGTTAACGTGAAAAGAAAATGAAGTGCTGGGATGAATGGGTGACAAGAGTTAAGATGAATTACACAGATAAAGAAAACTCGACTCAACAAATATTCAATACCCACCAACACCCTTAAAATGCTGTTTTTAAATCTTCAGGTCTCATCACCGTGGAACTTAAGCTCATCAAGAACTTACCCAGTTGAGGAAAAGACAGCCTCAGCTATTGAGGACATGCTGAGGCATTGAGGAAGATGCCACGTTAACGAGCACAACGTAAAAGCTTGTGAATGCTTTGTATCATTTTTTTTTTAAAGTTTATAAATGAATCTGATAAATGATTGCTGAAGAAAGTAGTCAGTTCCCGACAACTCCTTTTTGAGGTTTTTAAGTTGTTTTGTTTTGAATGATAGTACTGTCTTTTTTTTAATGATCAGAGTTTTTGGTGGGTTTTTGTGAATCTGATCAAATAATTGCTTGAGAAAATTCTTCATTCACGACATGAGGGTTTTGAAAAGGTTGTAATGTTTGACTAAAACAATTATTTAATGTCTTTGTTTTTAATGACCCAAGAGAGCCCTGATATTGCCTCTGTGATCAGCAGGGCGATCAGCAAGATTGAGTTCAGCGAAGTGATCCATTGGTTACTTGAGAAAATGCTCTGGTCTTCACATAACTTTCGTTGAATTTAGGATTGGAAAGAATTGGTGTGTTTTTATCTTGAAGGCGATTTTTGGGTTTCTTTTTTGGGTTTGCATTTCTTTTAAAAGGAATCTGACGAAATGTTTGTTGAGAGAAAATACGCCTGTCCTTACATCTCCTAGTGGTACTTGGTCATGGTGGCAATTATTGTATGATGCTTTAAAAAAATGGTCCCCCTTGAGTATAACTGATTTAATGATATAATGCAAAACGTGTCTTTTCTTGTCTGGCTATGTCTTGGGGGAACTGGTATTTAAAAAGTTTTTTTTTAATTACTGAATCAGATTAAATGATTAAAAGATATTTTATAACTGGCAATGCTTTGAACGTTTTTTTTTTAAAAAGATGAAACATTTTTAACATATTGGAAAATGGGTAAATGAGTTCCGTAATGTATGCAGTCAATGGGCAGCAAAGTGACAGAGACCTCAAAAACAGAAATAGGCAATTGCCATGCATTTTTTTGGCTGGTGTAGAAATATGTGCTAAAAACTCATAATTTATATGATGAAAAACATTTCAGTCATGAGATGCTCTAAAGCAGGACTGTTCAGTGCTCTGGCCACCACTGAAATATTATTGAAAAAGCCGAAAGACCAGTTTAAGCCTCAGTTGACATAGTTTATAGTTGCAGGACAGGTAACAAGCTTCCCAGTATTGTGAACAGATCTGTGTGATGATTTACCAGTAGTATACCATTCCTCTGACTGCCCTGCAGTATTGAGCACATCAGTGAGATGTTATCATAATATACATGGTTTCAAAAAAATGTATAAAAGTGTTAATTTTTCGAAAACATTATGCATTGCATAATTTTGTTTTGAGTGGCGTGGTGAGAGAGAAAAGAGGGTGGTTGTGTGAAGGAGACATGAGGTTGAAAGAAGAGGCAAGGAAGGGAAAGGGTGTTCAGGAGGGGTATGTGTGCACATTTAGAGCAGTGGAGGTAGAAAAGAAGAGGGCTGGCTGATACTTTTTTCTCTGCATAGTTTATTTATGAGTCTGGTTTTTTTTAATGGATGCAAGTTGTTCCAAAAATTTTAATGTCTAGACCTGAAATCACTTTGATAGCAAAACTGGAAATTTGTGGACATCAAAGTCCAGTGGAAATTTGTGGACACTGAAGTCCAGTGGACATTTATTGACACTGAAGTCCAGTGGAAATTTATTGGCATTGAAGTCCAGTGGAAATTTATTGACATTGAAGTCCAGTGGAAATTCATGGACACCAAATACCAATGCACAGCCTTACCTGTTGATAGAACTGGTGATTTTGATGTAAAGCTCCGTACTATTGCTAGGTATGTACTGTTGTGTCTATAGTAAAAATACCATTTTTGTCTATATGCCGTTGTGTCCACATGCATTCTAACATTCAGACCGACCAGCCGACAGACAACCCTTACCCGCTATTAACTGTTTACACTAACCCTAACCTCAACACTAACCTTGGCCCTACCCACATGTGGACACAAAAGGCAGGTGGATAACGTGGTATATATACTGACACAGTGGCTAAACATTCTTACTTCGGGATTAATGGAAGAAGGGGTGCCACGATGTTGCACCCAGACATGTTTAACTTCCTGAGAGAACCGGACATTTCCCATCAGAGATGATTAAAACTGCTGTAGTCAGTCACTAAAAGCAAGGTGGTTATAAGGAATCCGGTTTTGGTTTTATCATTTTGCTTGTGGTTGAGGCGGCTTCTCCCACAACGCAGTGACCGTCCTGGGTTGACCCTTACGTTTGGTCAGGGCATTGATACAAGGAATGAAAGCAAAGTTGGTTTGAAACCCTGCTTTAATCTGTATACAGTTGCTCAGTTTTAATCTGAGATTTAAGAATTTGACAGGTGACAGCCCTGATATGGCCTCTGTGGTCGGCGGGGCCATAAACTGGAAGATTGGATTGGAAGGGGTGTTAGTTTGAGGGAAAAGGATGCTAGGAAGGGGTGGTGTATGTAGGGATGGGGAAAGAGGTGGAATGAGGATGGGATTTAGGGGCAGGTATACACTTGATTAGGTTCAAGGGGCCAGGTAACATTCTAGAAAACAGTTTAAAAAAGTAGAGGGTGCTGGTTTTAGAATGACTTCATGACAATGATTTGAAAGGGGTGCATGAAAGAGAGAAGTGTATTTAAAAACAGAAGGGGAATGCTGGTTTTAGTTGGATTATTGAATAGTCATTGCGGGACGGTACTGGGAGACAGTGAAGAGGCATTGCAGAGGAGGGGCATTAGGAAAAAGCAGGGGTAGACAGTATTTTCAGGTTAGTCACTACGTGTGTGTATGCATGTGCGTGTGTGTGTGTGTGCGTGCGTGTGTGTATGTATGCGTGTACACGTGTATGAAGAATAGATTTGTACTGCAGGCAAATCTATGGAATGGTATAGCACAGGTATTTATCATCACCAGTGCAAGGATGAAGTATTGAATTGTCACATTTAAGAAAAATTGCATTTTGATTTTTAAAAAATTCTGTATCTTATTTGACAACTTACGTTCAGAAAAGGCATCTTTTTTCCCCTTTCGTTATTTTACAAAATCTGGTATATGGAAACCAATTTTGCCTTTAATTCTATTTGCATAAGACTGCAGCTGCAGGCAGCTTAGGTTGGCATGTTCTGTTAGCTCAAGTCCTCCTTGCAAAGGGCTTTGCCACAAGTCCGGGACATGCCCATAACCCAGGTCATAGCACTGCACTCCCAGCCAGCCTGTAGTAGAGACTGCTCTGTCTGCAGCTAGCTCTCCTAGCAGCTTGATGTCCACTGTCAGCACAAGTGTATGATTTATCACAACTGATTTGTGTGTGTTACATCTGAAAAGAAAGTGGGGGAAAAGAAATTGGAGGCCTTACAGCGTAATTAGAAACTAAAGCCACCCCCCTCCCACCCCCGACAAAAAAGCAACGACTTTTAGAAGAAAAAGAAATAAAAGAAGGGGAAAAAAGAGAAAATGTCGGGTTAAATTGACAGTGATTTTCTGGTTGTATTAGCAAAACTAGATTCGACATTGACCCGTTCTCATTGCTGCAAATGTCATTGTCTGCTTTCTGACATTTGTCCAATTTTTGAAAACTGTATTTGTGTCTATTTCTGCAAGTATGGAACTCTTATTCAACTGTGTATTGTAACGGTTCAGTGAGGTAAATGTTGTCAAATGATGTAATCTAGATCAGTACAATAACACAGTGTGGTACTGGTTGTGTTTTTTTGTTCAGCTTTTTTCTGTTTTTACTTATGTGCTGTTATGAAACCTGGGTTGTGTAAAAGAAAATGGTTTAGCATGTCTGTGGGTTTTCTTTTAGTACTTGGTCGTCAATTTGACTGTATGAAACAATTGGCTGCAGAATTTTTTTTTTGTTCCTTTAAACCATTTTGTTCAAGTTGTTCAAAAATATGCATTGTATTTAAAGTGCTTACCTTTCCACTTTTCTTGTTAATGGCATTTTTGACATTTTGTATTGAAATATTTAGCATAGTTTTCTTTGACTTAAATTACTATAATTATATATATCGTGTTATTTTACTCTTGCCTTTTTCATGTCCTCCATTTGAAATACTGAGGGCAAAGTGAAGCAGTGTATTGCTGATGCCCTTGTTTTTTCATTGTAGACGGTAGAGACTGGCTATTGTCAGCTTCTGTGTTAGCCACTGTACCTGTAGATCAGTATTCCAGCACAGCCTGACATCGTTGTTGTAGAAGTTTGCAGTGGCTTTATGGCCTTGCTCGTGAAACATTAGCCAGCCTTGGGCTGGTCATTCCCCAGCTGTGAGGGACATACATGCCTGTGTTGTGGGGTTTCTCTTCCACTGTGAGGGTACTTGACTTCATGTATTTTTCTTCTGCTTCAACAGCAAGCATAATGATACTACCTAGATGTGACCCAATAAAACTTTCTTGTATTCTCTTCCAAACATAACATTGCTAGTTTTTTGAAAAAATGCACAATGCTTTTAAATGCAGTATTTTTTCATGTTTTGTTTTGTGTTTTTTCGCATTTGATTTCTATATTTATTTAGGAGGCTTGAAATGTCTTTGCTTTATCTAGGCAGTGGTGCAATGGGTTTAGATGCATGTAACTATTCCAAGCAATGCTCACATTTCTACCTTCAAGTGAAGGCTATATATATGCATGTAACTTGTCGATATCTTTTTTTTTTTATTATAACCTGAAGGTCATGGCTGAAATCATGTCTTCAACCTATCCCCATTATGAGAAATTCTCAAACAATGGTTTTGCATGGTATTAGATTCATTCAAGTTACACAGTTAATTCCCTTCACTTTGTTTTGTCTCACCTTCCCCTATTTCCTATCACCCCAGGGTCGCTGTGTATTGGTTTTGAAGCTGCTTTTCCAATTAAATTTATTCCCTTGAAGAGGTGCATTAGAAACCTCATTTTAAAGTAGTATGTAAGTTGTTCGCTTTGGGTTTGCAGTGGTGTATTTGCTTTGTTAGTACACAGCATTGAAAAAAATAGACCAACTTTGCCCTGAACCCATTTAAGTTTGTTTTAGAATCCCAACCCCAAATACATAGCCTAGTGTGGATAAACTTTCGCAACCCAATTTATTTGTATGTGATCAACTCTAAGCTTTCCCATCTGAGTGAGTAGAGAAAATGTTGCATGTTTGTTTAGAGAATCATCAGAAATGTTTTCTGCAACCAGTATTACTTTAAAAAACAACAACAATGCTTGTATTTTTGGAAAAAAAAATCACAACAGCCCTGTTTAAAGTTGATAAATCTGTAATTTATAAAGTTTTAAAATGAAGTGGTGAGCACACACCACCGGCACGTGACTGCCCAACTGACTTCCTTTCCTGAAACATGACAGGATTTGCACAACTCCCATTTCTGTGAAACTTGCAAGCTGATCTTTTGCGCTTGTGTTCAGGGTGTCTGTTCTTTCTGGCTGTAAAGATGACATGGCTGCAATTAAGCTTGTTGTCACTTCTGTGGTTTGAAGGCTTATTGGAAAGAGCACATCATTGTGGTCTGAGAGCATTTCAAATGGTGGTGTGAGATTCAACAGCGAACAGAAGTCGGTGGGTTGGGCATTGTGCCACTGCTGGTCAGAGCATTGGGAAAAGCCTACCTCCCCCTTCAGAAAAAAGAGGCTGGAGTTAGGGTTGGGTAGCCGGCTCGCAGCTGAAATAAAACAATGAAATTTGAGAATGTCTTGAACATGTGAAAATTTGATGAAAATTGATACTTATACACAAGTGAAAACAATGAAATTTCAGAATGTCTTGAAACAAGTTGATGAAAATTGATGCATGTAAATAAGTGCAAGAAGCTTGAGACAATAAATGAAAAAAACTTGACCAAGGTCTTTGTTCCGAGTTCATTCATGAGTGACGGTAAAGTGTAGAGTATGTTCACAAGAAAATGGATGCATATACAACTTGTATCTGTACTAATCTCTCTCTCTCTCTCTCTCTCTCTCTCTCTCTCTCTCTCTCTCACTGGCACAGAGTGGACACAAACATACATTAAACTGATGGCCAATAACGAGGAAAACGAATCTCTTGCTTTATATTTCGAAGACTGCTCAGAGTAGTAAATGATTAATGCTATACAAAATAACACATTCAAAGAATGCTAAATACCCGGCAGACATTTGAGTCTGCAGGTGTCTTATTTCACAATTTCACAATGTGTTATTCCCGTTAACTCTGAGCTGTAGAGACACAAAAAGAATGCATAACCAGTAAATGAATGAGGGGCATGGTGAGGAAGAGCAAAGCCCATGTGCACACAAGACAACAATGATGACAATTAATTAGACATGGTTATGCACTGTTATGGTTGATGCACCCTGAATGGATGCCGACTTACTAGTGTACCTCCAGGAAGCATGCAGGTATCTGAAGAGATGGCAGAGGGAGATGAAGGAAAGTTAGGTAGGCTACATAATTCGAGTGGGAGATCGCCAAGACGGTCCAAGGGAAGTAACAATGTTAGACTTCTTTAGGGCATGGTAACTCCCCCTTGTGGGCTTAACTGTTTTTCTGTTGTTTTTTGTTTTGGTAATAGAACGTTGCGACCATTCACGCGCCACTCAAACTTTGTTTACTGGTTTTTAATTTTCTATCCCTCTACTATTTTTTTTCATTTTCTTTACTTCATAGACTATGTTTGCTTATGTTGTATGAATATTGAATAAACCATGTTTAAACCAAGACTATATAAATTATTATAGTACGGCTCTTGCCAGTGTCAAACATGTCACTCTCTCTATCACACTGTCAGAAGATAACATGGGCTTTCCAAAGCATCTAATCTCACTCATAGCAAATGCTGTCACTGTTGCAGCGGTTGCGCGTTTCCCAACACAACACTCGCGGTGTCACCCAGAATATGCACTGGTGACTCAACTCATCCCACGTAGTCAAGTCAAGTCAAGTCAAATTTTTATTTCCAGATGGTACATTGCTTTTTTCATCAAGCCATCTATCTAAGAACAACGTTCTTAATGATTATACTGAAATACTACATTATTGCATCCTTTACCAATAAATTAAACCAGTAAGAAGAGGAAAATCGATAAGATAATACATTGAAAAATACAAATTACACACATATACATATACACACACATACTCATAAATACCTGCGCGCGTGCGCGCTCACGTACACACACACATACACACTTGAATAAACAATGTTTTAAGAAGTAAAAAAAAAAAAGAAAATCATAAAACGTCAGGACAAACAAATTACTTCACCTACTGTTTCATCCATTCTTTCACGTTTATACTTTAGATAATAAAAAGGTACAGGAACAAAACGTTAGAAAATACTAGGCATTCCTAGTATGGTGGTGATGATGATGATAATGATAATGATAAGAAGAAGAAGAAGAAGGAGAAATGATGATGACGGCGACGAGCACAACAACAACAACAACAACAACAACACTAATGACGATAGTCTGGGGCAATGCTTATGCAGTCAAGAGAGACTAAAAGGACACAAGGATTTGACCCACGGTGCCGCACCACCATACTAGGAATCGCCGTAAGACCTTCAGTACACACTGGAGGAGAAAGAGCGTGCGCTCGTAAGGCAGCCACACTCCAGCTTCAGCACACACATTTCTTCCCCCCTCCTTTAACGAAGCGTGGTTACCAGTTGGATGGGTGACCGTTTGCGCGCCTTGGCTTTAGTACAGTCCCCCAGTTCACCCAGCTGTAAATGGGTACCTGCCCTCTTTAGGGTCAGGGAAGGTAAAGCAGCGAGGGAGAGGAGATGGGCGCCACCGCCCTCAATATGCTGGCCCTAGAGAAGCTGAGGTCTCTGACGCCTCGCTCCCCTACGACCTTTTAGGTTATGGGACGCCTTTACCTTACCTTACAGGCTGCTACGTTAACATACCAGCTTGTAGAGGCTGAAGACAATGTTGAGGCACCACGTTACAGCCTGACCACAAGGTGATGTAGGGCTGTGGTACTTAGCTCCCGTCAGTCACTGACACAGCCTTGGGCTGGGGTGAGGGTGGGGAGGTAGACGTGTGTCCATTGGGTAAACCAAGGCTGCGGCCACTTGGGTCAAATCCTTGTGTCCTTTTAGTCTCTCTTGACTGCATAAGCATTGCCCCAGACTATCGTCATTAATAATGATAATAATAATAATAATAATAATAATAATGATGATGTATGGAATTTATATAGCGCTGAATCTTGTAAAGCAACAAATCTAAGCGCTCAGATGACAATTTTTTAAAATATATATATCGAAGATAATGGAATAAGCACTCATGTGCTTTTTTTTTTTTTTACATATAGTCCCCGTGTGTATGCGGTTTTGTACATTTTGTCATCTGTTCCCACCGGCACACAATGGCCTACTCTTTCGAAAAGCGGATCAGGATTTAACGTGTGCGCAAGATGTTCTGCATGTGTTCGCACAGGGGGCCTCGGTTTATAGTCTCATCCGAAGTTGTTGTTGTGCTCGTCGTCGTCATCATCATTTAGTAGTAGTAGTAGTAGAAGTAGTAGTAGTAGTAGTAGTAGTAGTAGTAGTAGTAGTAGTAGTAGTAGGAGCAGCAGCAGCAGCAGCAGCAGCAGCAGCAGCAGCAGCAGCAGCATCATCACCACCATTGTTACCCTTTTCTTTCTTTCTTTTTTTTCCCAAGGGTACTGGAACAAACATTAATTTGTGTGCTTTTCACATTTTTGAAAAAAAACCATCTAGTCCTTTTCTGCATTGTTGACAACCGTGTCCAAGGGTACACAACAACACTCCTCCGAAAAGTGGAACACGTTTTAATGCGTGCGCAAAATGTTCTGCTTGCGTTCACACACGGGACCTCGGTTTATAGTCTCATTCCGGAGGACTTGAAGCGGAGTGGAGTCGGCACTGATGTTTAACTTCAGACAACAAAGCACCGTGAACGGGCGTCTCAGCGATGGCTCGAATCTGGGATCGAACCCAGGCCGTCAGATCGCTAGCACAACATGCAGTGTTCTTAACCACCAGGCTATACCCTAACCGTAACGCGTCCCTCCCCCCTCCCTCCTTCCCTCCCTCCTCCACCAACAACCCCGTCCCTTTCAGCATCTTTTCTGTTTCATTCTCTTTGTTTCTTAGTTTCTTTGCTTTTTTGTGTTTTGGTTGGCTGTTTTTTTTTTCTGGCTTTCTTTTTTGTTTTTTGGTCGGTCTGTTTGCCTGTCTGTCTTCCTGTCTGTCTGTTTGTCTGTCTGTCTGTCTGTCTCTCTCTCTCTCTCTCTCTCTCTCTCTCTCTCTCTCTCTCTCTCTCTCTCTCTTCTTAGCGATCTTCCTTCTTTTTCGTTTTGTGTTTTGTTTGTTTGGTTGTGTTTTGTTTTGTTTTGTTTTGTTTTGTTTTTGGGGGGGAGGGGGGGGATGGGTGGCGGCGGCTTCTTTTGATTGGACTATACTGTAAAGAAGAAAACGATTGCATCTGTGTTGGTGTAATTTACACGTGAATAATTTAAGCCTGCTGGGAATTAATTCTCTTATCGCCACAACAGAAGATTAGAAATCGACCTTAAAAGTCAGTAGCGGAGAGAAAGACACAGGGGTAGGACAAACAGACAGACAGACAGACAGTCAGACAGACAGGCGGACCAACATCTTTGGTTGCAATAACTATCGATGTTTGTCTGTTTTTCTTTAAATCAATCCGTTGGATAAACACAGAGAGAGAGAGAGAGAGAGAGAGAGAGAGAGAGAGAGAGAGAGAGAGAAGAGAGAGACAGAGAGACAGAGAGACAGAGAGACAGAGAGAAAGAAAGAGAGAGATTTATTGTTTATTTCCTGTGCTTGTTTACATGTAGTACCCGTGTGTATGCAGTTTTGTCACCGGCACACAATGGCCTACTCTTCCGAAAAGGTGAACAGGTTTTAACGTGTGCGCAAGATGTTCTGCGTGCATTCGCACACGAGAGAGAAAGCAGAAACGAATAAATAAAATATCTCTATTTTTCAAGGGTTACAGATAAGCATTCACATGCTTGTCTTTCTTCATCCAGCTCTTGCGTAAATAGGGACTGCAAGATAGAGAAGAGAGTTTTGGTATTTTACATTTTAGGGTCTGCAAGATAGAGAAGAGAGTTTTGGTATTTTACATTTTAGGGACTACAAGATAGAGAAGAGAGTTTTGGTATTTTACATTTTAGGGACTACAAGATAGAGAAGAGAGTTTTGGTATTTTACATTTTAGGGACTACAAGATAGAGAAGAGAGTTTTGGTATTTTACATTTCATTCTTCTATATCGAGGAAAATGGAATAAGCACTTATGTGCTTTTTTACTCTAAGTCCCCGTGTGTATGCGGTTTTGTCAATTCTGTCATCTGTTCCCACCGGCACACAACGGTCTACTCTTACGAAAAGCGGAACAGGATTTAACGTGTGCGCAAGATGTTCTGCGTGCGTTCGCACACGGGACGTCGGTTTATAGTCTCATTCGAAGGACTTTTGGGGAGAATGGAGCCAGCACTGATGTTAACTCCAGGCGAAAATATCTCCTTGATCGGGAATCGAACCCGGGTCGTCAGATTGCCAGCGCATTGTTCTAACCACTAGGCTATCCCGGGGAGAGAAAGAGAGAGAGAGAGAGAGAGAGAGAGAGAGAGAGAGAGAGAGAGAGAGAGAGAGAGAGAGAGAGACAATGACAATGACAATGACAATGACAAATTCTTTTATTTCGAGGATAATGAATAAGCACACATGTGCTTTTTTACATCCAGTCCCCGCCCGTTAGGGATACATCTTAATAATAATAACCCAATACTTATACAGTCTCACAATAAAAACAAGGGGAAATAACCCTTTTCAAAACAGCTCCCCCCCAACAACCCCCCCCCCCCAAAGCAAGAAAATAAAAGAAAACCATAAAAATACCCCACGACCACCCCCACCCCCCAAAAAACCTTAACCAAAACAAACAAACAAACAAAAGAGAAGGAAAAACCAAACCAACAAAGATGATAAAAAAGAGAAAAACAGACAGACAACAACAACAACAACAAGAACAACAAGAGAGCCAAGAAAAATAACGCAACCAAACTTAATAAGTCATAAAGATAAACATCTACACATTGTCAAATGGTACACATACTTGTTACACATAATTATAAATCAGTTAATTAACAAACAAGATCATTTCAAATAACAATGAAATATTTCACTTAAACTCCCATTCAATTAGTGAAAAATCAAGAAATCGAAAAATCAAATGAATAAACAAAACCAATTAAACAAGAAAAAAAGACCCACAAAACACTCCCCTTCCCAACACCCCCTCCCCTAAACAAACAACAACCCCCCAAAAGTCCAGACTAAATACAAGCGTGCGCGCGCGCGCGCGCACACACACACACACACACACACATACACACACATACAAACACATACACACACACTTACGCACGTATAGCCACGCATGCACACCACACACACACACACATACTCTCTCACACATACACACTCACACACACATAATACACACACACACACACACACACACACACACACACACACACATCCTGGATACATATCCATTCGCAAGACATTTCCTCACATACAAGATAATAGACACATGTCGAGAGAGAGAGAGAGAGAGAGAGAGAGAGAGAGAGAGAGAGAGAGAGAGAGAGAGAGAGAGAGAGAGAGAGAGAGAGAGAGAGAGAGAGAGAGAGAGAGAGAGAGAGAATGTGTTCATTGTTAGACTGAAGTGCCCATATATATATTACTGCCCTTCACAGCATAAAACAAAATGTCTTCGTTTTATTCGTGTGAAGACTTGGGACAGCGTGTTTGACTTGAAACATGCGAAAGTGTTGCCAGACCTGATTATGTGCAGTGGCAGTGTGGTAGTGTGTAAGGATTCAAAAGAAGATGAGGTTCATTTTGTACTTTCTTGTCTAGAATTAAATGATATCAGAGAACAATTATTGATTCCAGGAAAGTATTTCAGGTATCCATGTCTGTTTAAAGTCGTATTGTTAATGTCAGCAACAAATGAAAGTACTGTTAAGAGATTAAGCATGTATTTGTACTATCTATCTATCTATCTATCTGTCCCGTCGTCTGACGACCGTGGGGGCACCCTCAAAGACTCAGCAACCAGTTCCCTCCATTCTTCTCTCTGTTCTGCCTTTCTCAGGGTTTTGTTGAGTTCTAGGCCTGTCCATTCACTGATGTTATCCTCCCAGCTCTTCCTTGGTCTGCCTCTTCTTCTTCCTCCTTGGACAGTGCCTTGCAAAACTGTCTTTGTAATTCCTTGGGATCTTGTGACATGCCCATACCACTTAAGTTTACGCCTTTTCACGATCGTTAGAAGGTTCTCATAGGGTCCAATGGTTTGCTGGATTCTGTTATGCACGCTTTCGTTGCTTATGTGGTCTTTGTAGGAGATGCCAAGGAGTCTCCGAAAGCATCTCATCTCCACTGCCTGTACTCTTCTCCCCAAATCTGCAGTCAGGGTCCATGATTCACAGGCATACAGAAATATGGATATGACAAGGGAGCGCATTAGTCTGATCTTGGAGATAAGTGAGATATTCTTATCTCTCCAGATGGTGTTTAGTTTTGACAAAGCTGTTATTGTCTGTGCAGTCCTGCATACTACTTCTGGCTTGGATCCCTGGTCGGATACAATGGCTCCCAGGTACTTGAAGCTTTGAACTGTTTCCAGCTTCTGGTCATTAACCCTGATATCAGTGCTAATGCCGTTGGTGTTATTAGTCATCAGTTTGGTCTTCTCTGCACTGATTTCCATGCCGTATGTTTTGGAGGCCTTATCCAAGTGTTCTTTTAGGCTGGCAAGCTCTTTTTCTGATCCTGCTATTCCATCAATGTCATCTGCGAAGCGGAGGTTTGTGATCGTTCTGCCACCAATGCTGACTGATCCTTCATGATGTTCCAGTGCATCAGCCATGATTCTCTCAAGGAAGATGTTGAAAAGAGTGGGTGAGAGTAGACAGCCCTGCCTTACTCCAACTGTTGTTCGAAACCATTCTCCAATGTTGTTGTTGTAGTACACTGCACTGGTGGCCTCTCTGTACAGCTGTTTGATGACTCTGATCAGGTTTGCATTGATGCTGTACAAGTTCATGGTTGCCCACAAAGCTGCATGCCACACCCTGTCAAATGCCTTCTTAAAATCGATAAATACGTGGTATAGGTCTTGTTGATGTTGAAGGTACCGCTCACATAGTATTCTGAGGTTGAATATCTGTTCTGTTGTGCTGCGCCCTGCTCTGAAACCTGCTTGTTCCTCAGCAATGATGGTCTCTGCTTGTGGCTTCAGTCTATTCAATATTATCTGCAGCATGACCTTGCTTGGGTGACATATGAGGCTGATTGTGCGGTAATTATGGCATTGTTGTAGATTTCCTTTCTTGGGGAGGGTGATGATGAGTGACTGCGTCCATGGTGTTGGCCATTTTCCTGTCTGCCAGATCTTGTTGCAGATTCTTAGTAGGGCGCTGATCATGGCTTCCCCTCCAGCTTGGACCAACTCAGCTGGAATGTTGTCAGCCCCTGCTGACTTCCCCTTTTTCAGCGATCTGACTGCTGTTTCCACTTCTTCTCGGAGGATAGGGTGACTGTCTGTGTCTTTGCTTTCGGGTACATTAAGGACTTCTGGATCTCCTGCGGTTCTATAGTTATACAGGTCGGAGCAGTATTCTGTCCATCTGTTCAGAATATCCTGGTCGTCAGTGAGACACTTCCCATTTTTGTCTTGGATTGTTAAACCTTTTCTCTGTTTCGTGCTAGTCAGGTCTTTCACCAGCTGATATGCTTTCTTGCTATTGTTTTTCTTGATGTTCTCTTCAATGTCTTGGCACTGTTCACCGATCCATTTCTCTTTTGCCTCCGTCATGGACTTCCTGATTCTTTTGTTGACTGCCCTATATTGTTCTGCTCTTTCTTTTGTTTCATTTTTCTTTTTCTTCAACTCTCTACGCTTGTCGCATAGTTGTAGGATGTTAGGTGTGACCCATGGTTTTTTGACTGGTCGGCGTTTGCCAAGAAGCTCGTTTGCTGTTTCAGTCACTGCTGTATTGAAACTATTCGTCAGTGTGTCTATGTCGATGTCTAACACAGTGAGTGCTGCAAACTTTCCACCTATCCTTGCTTGAAAAATTTCTAATACCTCTGGGTCCTTCAGCTTCTCGAGGTCAAATTTGATCCTGATGTTGTGTATTTGTACAAAGCCTTTAAAAGGGGAAGCCAGTGTGTAAGAAATTGTCAATGGAGATGTGCCTTGTCAACAGTGTTTTGTACAACCCCTTTCTAAGGGGCCATGGCCTTTTAAAATAAATATCGTATTTTCTCTGTCTCTCTCTTTCTGTCTCTCTCTATGCCTCTATGTCTGTCTGTCTGTCTGTCTGTCTCTCTATCTCTCTTTCTCTCTCGCTCGGGACCGTGCTTTATGACTAAACATATCAATTCCCCCTCTCTCTCGTCCCTGTCTCTCTGTCTGTCTGTATGTCTGTCTCTGTTTCTTACTCTCGCTTTCTCTCTCTCTCTCTCTCTCTCTCTCTCTCTCTCTCTGTCTCTGTCTCTTTGTCTGTCTGTCTGTCTGTCTCTCTCTCTATCTCTCTCTCTCCCTCCATCTGTCTCTGTCTGTCTGTCTCTCTGTCTCTCTCTGTCTCTGTCACTCTCGCTCTCTCCTGGAATGACTGGTCATGGTCCAGTCTTACTGGACACAGAGGAAATAATCATGAAGGCTGTCCCAATCACTGCACTGTCT
>CM054148.1:4550689-4558189 GCA_028751875.1 Rapana venosa
GCAGAAATAGATAATTATGTGTCTTTTGGACTCTATAAATCAATCTTGTAATTTTGGGAACAGATGACACAGTTCACAAAGAGCACATCCACACGGGGACTAGATGTAAAAAAGCGCACGAATACTAATTCCATTATCTTCAAAATTAAAGATTAACAATAATTTAAAAAATATCTCGCAGGAGAGTTTTGGACTTTTAAAAACGTACTGTATTCATTGTTCTGGAAAGTAAGTAAGAATTGAAATTCAATATATCAAACCTGGACAGAACAAGGAGCAGACTGGAATGAGTGAAACTTGACAGGAAAGTCAACATCGGTTAGAACTAAGCTGACGAATTTGAAAATATAAAAAAAAATATTTAATAACAAAATACATACAGGAACACATTCTTATATCTTACAAAATAACCCTTCCTAACCAGCGGTTTTGCGGTAAAACCGAAAAATATTCTGCACAAATTGACCTACGTAAGCGAGTGTTTTTCTATATGACCTGCTATTTGATTGACTGGTTTTTGCAAGTGTGCTTTTCACCTCACTGCAGGGTTATCATTCACTATCGCCTCACCCTCTATCTTCCTTCAAATGGAATCAACTGTGATCTATCCAGCGTGTTGATAAGAACTACATTCATTAACAATAGTCCAAAAATGTGCACGGAAAGAAAAAGCATCAAAGAAATAAATATTAACTTTTTAAATTTACCTTACGGCACACCGAAAGTGATTTGTGCGAAACTAAATTAATGCTCCAGCTGTAAATTCCTTCCCCTGATACAAAGAACACTGTTGCCTGTTTAAAAACTGCTAAATTTCAAAATGGTCCGCTGTCGCCATGATTTGTATTTCCCCCCTTGACAAAATGTACTGTATTAGCTTCTTTGTTATCACTAAAATTCATAAAGGGATGCGCTTTCAGGGGAGTTAACTAAAGAAACCCGCATTTAAGTATTCAATGAATAATTTTGTGTGTGTAACTAACTCAGTACAAACGATAATATAAATTTGAAGCAATATCATAATAATTCTAGATGTCGCTTGATTGTTCATTAAACTTAACAAAATGTAAAACTGTAAATAAAATATGAATGAAGCTACACATTCGGATAGTTGGGCTACTCAAAAAATGCATATCTACACCACACACACACCACCACCACACACACACACACGCGCGCGCGGAAGAAATGCATGTCTGATCGTGTGCATGCGTCATTTCACCGACTCACGGACAACAGAACCTCCACTCCTGCGCAGCCCTGTACAAAATATCACCCCTCACGAAATGTTCCTCCCCATAAAATGTCACCCCGGGGATAATTTATTCATTTGTCAGGACTGCTACAGTAGAAAATGTCATAATAATGCTGATATAATGTCATGTTGCAATCGGTGGTCTTCTCTGCTGGTTTCGTGATAGAGAATTCCACCCTGGGTATAGAATGTCAATCTGGATAATTTCTACCTTGTTCTTTTTTTTAAATCACTTTCGTTTTCCTTCCTTGGCTAGAGCTCCCAGATTCACCAATGGTCAGATTTTGTGTATGCAGCCGGTTTTGTCCACCATGCAGGTAGCCCCATTTCGACTTTAGGAATGATGTCTAAACATGACGCCATCAGTGTGTAGACAGTTGTTTTGTTGTTTTAAATGTTGTCATCCCCCTAGGGGACGGGATAGCTCAGTGGTCGGAGCACTCGCTTTCCCCCAGCCAAGTTAAGCAGCGTCGAGCGTGGTTACCAGTTGGATGGGTGACCGCTTGCGCGCCTTGGCTTCAGTACAGTCCCCCAGTTCACCCAGCTGTAAATGGGTACGTGCCTCTTTAGGGTCAGGGAAGGTAAAGCAGCGAGGGAGAGGAGATGGGCACCGCCCTCAATATGCTGGCCCTAGAGAAGTGAGGTCTCTGACGCCTCGCTCCCCTACGACCTTATAGGTTATGGGACTCCTTTACCTTTTACCATCCCCTATTAACCTGCACAATATAGCCTATTCCTCCGAAAGGCAAGACCGGGTTTTAACGTGTGCGCAAGATGTTCTGCCTGCGTTCACACACGGGACCTCGGTTTACAGTCTCATCCTAAGGACTTTTCGGCAAGTACAGTCGGTACTGATGTTAACTCCAGGGGAAAAAAATCCCCTTAATTAAGTGTGGGGTGGATCCCCTTAATTAAGTGGGGGGGGGGGGGGGGGATCCCCTTACTTAAGTGGGTGCCTCTGTGGTGGCTCGAACCCTGGGCGTCAGGTCATGATCATAATCCTCTAACCACTAGGCTATCTCGGCTCCCCAATGTGGGGTCCTCTAATATTGTAATAATTATAAGTCAACAGCACTTATAATTATTGCTCCCAAGATTTGTTGTTCGTCACTAGTTTGTAGATGATTCTCTAGGGAGAAGTTGGGACATAATAATATAAAGGTAACAACAACAGAATATAAAGGTTCACTGGAGGAGAACAGAGAGAGAGAGAGAGAGAGAGAGAGAGAGAGAGAGAGAGAGAGAGAGAGAGAGAGAAAAGAATTACGAAATACGAAATTTTATTTAAAGAGGGTAGTAGATTAAGTACAATGACTTTTTTTTTAAATCCAGCCCTCAAAAGAGAGAAAAAAAGTTTTAACACCGAAGCACAAGCAATATGTTTGAAAGAAAATAAAATATGGGAATGAAAAGAGTAAAGGAAACGACAAGAGAGAAAGAAGAAAGAGAGAGAGAGAGAGAGAGAGAGAGAGAGAGAGAGAGAGAGAGAGAGAGAGAGAGATTGTCAAAGGTACAACACATTGTTTTCAATAATTCAATAGGAGGAAGTGTAGATCTTCCCTCCTATTGAATGATTCAGCATTCTAAATGACACGGAATGCATCACGCACATGTGTTAAATGTCTATTCTCTTATACGATACATTAAGCAATCACTGACGTGTTAAATTTCCATTATTTTACACCATACATTAGGAATCACTCAACAGGTTGAAATATCCTTCTTTAAAAACAATGTGTTTTACCTTTGACAATCTCTCTCTCTCTCCTCTCTCTCTCTCTCTCTCTCTCTCTCTCTCTTTCTTTCTTTCTCTCTTGTCATTTCCTTTATATGTAAATGCATGGACTCTGTCTGTCTTTCTATCTGTCTGCCTGGTCTGGTCTGTCTGCCCCTATCTGTGTCTCTGTCTCTCTCTTCTTTTGAATCGGGGACATATTATGTTTTATGTAGCTTGCTGTTGGTAGTACTAATTCTTCCCCATAATGATGATATTGGTTAAGTTTTTGTCTCCCCTTTTACCACAATATTATGATTTATAGTCCTTCGGATGAGACCATAAACCGAGGCCCCGTGTGCGAACGCATGCAGAACATCTTGCGCACACGTTAAATCCTGTTCCGTTGTTCGAAAGAGTAGGCCATTGTGTGCCGGTGGGAACAGATGACAAAATTTAAAAACCCGCATAAATTTTATATTTAAAAAAGTGCTTTGATTTGTTGCTTTACAAGATTTAGCGTTATATAAATTCCATACATTATTATTATTATTATTATTATTTATATGAGTCATTCCGTTGATGGATAGTGGCAGGATGATGCTTTCAGTTGCTTGACTACTTATGCTTTCTCGTTTGCTACTTGCTTATTTGTAGCATCTCCTACAAAGACCACATAAGCAACGAAAGCGTGCATAACAGAATCCAGCAAACCATTGGACCCTATGACAACCTTCTAACGATCGTGAAAAAGCGTAAACTTAAATGGTATGGGCATGTCACAAGATCCAAAGGACTTCAAAGACAGTTTTACAAGGCACTGTCCAAGGAGGAAGAAGAAGAGGCAGACCAAGGAAGAGCTGGGAGGATAACATCAGCGAATGGACAGGCCTAGAACTCAACAAAACCCTGAGAAAGGCAGAACAGAGAGAGGAATGGAGGGAACTGGTTGTTGAGTCTTTGAGGGTGCCCCCACGGTCGTCAGACAACGGGACAGATAGATAGATTGATAGACTTGCTTATTTGCCCCTTTTTATCATTATCATCATTTGGTTGTGAATTTCTTATTAAAATGTTTTAGTTCTCTGTGTGTATGTTGTGTGCCTTTTTGTTATTTTGTTATTGTTTTTCTGTTCTTGTTTCATGTGTTTTGTTTTTGTTGTTGTTGTACTTGTTTTTTGTGTTTTATTTGGTTTATTATTGTTTGGTTGTTTTAGTTTTGTTTTCAATCTTGATGTTATCTCTGATAAGGGCGGGGACTGGATGTATAAAAAAAAGCACATGAGTGCTTATTCATTATCCTCGAAATAAAAGAATGTGCTTGATTTGACTTGACTTGGCTTCAATCTCTGTCTGTCTGCCTCCCATCTCCCCCCCCCCCTCTCTCTCGCTCTCTCTCTCTCTCTCTCTCTCTCTCTCTCTCTCTCTCCTCTCTCTCTCTCTTATATATATATATATATATATATATATATATATATATATATATATATATGTGTGTGTGTGTGTGTGTTGCATGTGTGTGTGTTTCGCACACATATACACAAACTTAATACTCTATCTCCCTCTCTCTCTCTGTCTCTATCACTCACACACACACACACACACACACACACGCACACGCACACACATACACCACACACACACCACACACACACACACACACACAAAAACACAAACATACACACACACATAATAAAAACCAACATCTATCCCCCTCCCCCACCCACCAAAAAAACCCTCCACCCCAAAACCCCAACAACAAACAAACAAACAACAATATTTAAAAAAGGACGAGAACGTACGACTTTTTTTTTTGGGGGGGGGGGGGGAGGAGGGGGAGGGGGGATGGGTGGTGGTGGTTTACATAAAATAATGATGACTCAGTCAAAAGCCCCTTCTCTAGAGGATATCCGAGCAGGTGAAAAATGAACGCTTTCAGAAGAGCTCCCCTGTGTCGTTCCCGCCATTTAATCACTCCATGTTCTCTGGTGAATGCCCTCCGTCTAATGGACCCGTCCTTGTTGAGGGGGAAGCCACAGTTTAATGGCTCCCTCTCTATGCCTCTCCACCGTCCCTCCGTCCGTCCCTCTGTCTGTCTTCTGTCTGTCGTCAGTTAGCCAGTCTGTCTGTGTGTATTTTGCTATATTTCGTATTGATTGATTGTATTGTATTGTATTGTATTGTATTGGAAGGTGGCAGGATGGTTAAGACGTTTGCCTGCCAACAAGTCAACCGTGAGGTTCTGGGTTCGATTCCCAGCCTCGCCCTTTCTTTCTTCCCAGTTTGACAACAAAAAAATCGAACTGAATGTCAAAGTCCTTCGGATGAGACTATAAACCGAGGCCCCGTGTGCAAACGCATGCAGAACATCTTGCGCACACGTTAAATCCTGTTCCGCTTTTTCGAAAGAGTAGGCCATTGTGTGCCGGTGGGAACAGATGACAAAATGTACAAAACCGCATACACACGGGAACTGGATGTAAAAAAGCACATGAGTGCTTATTCCATTATCCTCGATATATTTGTTTAAAAAAGTCATCTGAGCGCTTTGATTTGTTGCTTTACAAGATTCAGCGCTATATTGATTCCATACATTCTTCTTCTTCTTCTTTTCTTCTTCTTCTTGTATTGTATTGCAGTGTATACCACTGAGTCACGGCAGATTTCTCTGTGTGAAATTCAGGCTGCTCTACCGGGGGAGAGCGCGTCGCCACAAGAGCAGCGTTGATCATGATTTTTTTTCTTTCTTTTCCTGTCTGCATGTGTCTGTATGTGTGTCTGTCTAACTGTGATTATCTGTCTGTCTACTATATATAATAATAATAATAATATAATAATAAATGGAATTTATATAGCGCTGTATCTTGCACAGACAAATCAAAGCGCTTGTACTCAACTCATTCTTACACAGTCATGCAACCAATAGCAAGTAATAGTTCTAACAAGTCCAAATACACACACATAACACACACACATACACACATGACACACACACGTGCACACACACACACACACACACACCACACACACACACACACACACACACACACACACACACACACTCAGAGGTTATACACTTTGGCAGGGTATGGGACTTTTGGCTGTTGAAAAGCAGGGACAGCTATGAAATGAAACAGGAGAGGAAAATCTTAGGTTTGAAAAGAAATATGTCTTGAGGCCGGATTTAAAAGTGTCACAAGAAGGCCTTTGGCGAAGAGAGATAGGGTGGCCATTCCAAATCGATGAACCATAAACAGAGAAAGAACGACGGCCAACGGTGGACTGGTTGAATCTAGATATTCGTAAGCACAAGGTATCTGCAGTAGAGCGAAGAGAACGAGAAGGAGTGCACAGGTGAAAACATTCACAGAGGTAGGAGAGGGTAGTAGGAGAGGTAGGAGAGGTTGTATGTTTGTCTGTGTCTGGTTTCACTTTCTGTGTGGCTTGCCAAGGACTATAATGTCAGCCAAGTACAGAATGCCACCCCTCACAAAATGTTACCCCCGTGATATTTTGTCATGACCGTCGCAGCGTAAAATGTCACCTTCTAATGAAATGTCACTAGGGCTCGTCTTTGTTGTTGTTTTTGTTATCAGTGTTATTACGTAGAGTAATATATACACTAGACCCCGAGTATCATCCTGAGTGATATTTTTCGCCTGAGAAGTTCATCTGGTTAATCTGTTCAATCTTGTGAGTTGTTTTATTTTCTTTCTTGTTTTTTTTAAAATATCTGATTTTATCATACATAGTGTTATTTCGTAAAGCTTTGGCCATTTGCTTTTAGAAAAAAATTACGCCACATTATTTTCTTTTTTTTTCTTTGAGGGGGTGGGGGTGAGGGTAGCCTGGTGATTGAAGTGCTGAACTCGCAAATCTGACGGCCCGGGTTGGAGCCACCACCAAAAACACCCCCTTCAAGGAAATTCTTCCCCTGGGGTTAATTAATTAAGATCAGCACCGACTCCACCACTTCAGATGAGACTTAAAACTCAAGTCCCATGTACGAACGCACACAGAAAATCTTGTGCTCACGTTAAAACCTGTTTCATCTTTTGGAAGAGTAGGCCATTGCGTCCCGAAGGGAACGGATAACAAAGTTTCCAAAACCGCAAGTACACTGGTGTTGTGTTTAGATAGCACCTGCGAAGTCGGAATGCGGCTACCTTCCTCATCGTGGGTAAAAGCAGCCGCATACCTAATCTCTCACCATTGGGAACCTCGGAGCTCTAGCCGAGGAACAACGATCAACATTCCTTTTTTTATTTGACTTGGTTTAAGGTAGATTAGGTTTCTTTTTCAATACATGTTCTATACCATATTTCTTTCTTGTTCTTTTATGAATGGTTCATTGTCACCAGTGTGCCAGTGGGGTATTGCTCCCACGCCTCTCAGTCCACTCTCACCGCCACAGTCACACCAATAGTTTTCTCTCGTATCTTTAGAGTGGGGGACGGGATAGCTCAGTGGTCAGAGCACTAGCTTTTCCCCCAGCTAATGTTAAGCAGCGTCAAGCGAGGTTACCAGTTGG
>CM054148.1:4563189-4573189 GCA_028751875.1 Rapana venosa
AAGAAGAACTGCGAGGAAGAATTGCGAAGAAGAAGAATTGCGAAGAAGAAGAATTGCGAAGAAGAAGAATTGCGAAGAATTGCGAAAAAGAAGAATTGCGAAGAAGAATTGTGAAGAAGAAGAATTGCGAAGAAGAAGAATTGTGAAGAAGAAGAATTGCGAAGAAGAAGAATTGTGAAGAAGAAGAATTGTGAAGAAGAATTGCGAAGAAGAATTGCGAAGAAGAAGAATTGCGAAGAAGAAGAATTGTGAAGAAGAATTGCGAAGAAGAAGAATTGTGAAGAAGAAGAATTGTGAAGAAGAATTGCGAAGAAGAATTGCAAAGAAGAACATCTAAACAACAACAACAATAGTAATAATAATATATTAAATGATAATGATGATAATAATAATAATAATACTAATGATAATTAATAATAATGATGATAATAATAATAATAATAATAATAATAATAATAATAATAATAATAATAATAATAATAATAATAATAATAATATAATAATAAAAGAGCAAAACCCACCACCACCACCACACCAACAAAACCGACTACTGTGCAGATCAACCAACTAATCAACAAACAACTTGCATTACCACCACCACAGCCTCACACCACCACCACCACCACCTACCAACAACAACAACCAATACCACCACCACAACTGGAGAGACAGCAATTCACTCTCTAGTCCCCACTAACTGTGTCCAGTCACCAGAGTGGCATGCATCACACAAGACAGACCCACATCTACTTCTTCTTCATGTGCCAGGTCTGTTGCAGACATCGGCGATCATGGCCTTCCATTCCTCTCTGTTGTCAGTTCTCCTGATGAGTTCATTGTTGGGGGATTCTTTCCTCGTTGAGTAGCTATTCGGACTGTCTGTGTATTTTGTGCGTTGTCTTCTTCTGTCTTTGGTACCACAAATCTTTCCTCACAATATTTGCTTTTCTATTCCATCAGCTCTGCTTATGTGCCCCAAAAATTGTAGTTGTCTTTTTCTGATGGTTTTGAGTAGGGATCTTTTGTACCCGGCCATTTCCATTACTTCTTCGTTTGACTTCTTTTCAGTCCATGATATTCTCATAATTCTTCTGATATACCACATTTCTGCTGCTTCAAGTCTTCTTTCGAGGTCTTTTGTCAGCGTCCAGCATTCACATCCGTACAGAAGGATGGACCATATGTACGCTTTCAGAGTGTTGATTTTGGTGCTGAGTCTTATATTTCTGTTGGTAAAGATGGGCTTTATCTTGGTGAATGTGTCTTTAGACAAAGCGATTCTCTTCTTTATTTCTGTGTCGCATCTGGTGTCTGGAGTCATTGTGAAGCCCAAGTATTTATAGGTGCAAACTTGTTTTATTCTTTCCCCTTTGCATAAAATGTTACATACAGGCATGTCTGACTGTTTTGAGATTACCATGCACTCAGTCTTCTTTGCATTCAATTGGAGTCCTTTGTTTTCACTTTCGATTGTGACTGTTGTAAGGATATGTTGTAGTTTTTCCTCCGAGTCAGCAATTAGCACTGTGTCATCCGCATATCTTAGATTGTTTATGTTGTGACCTCTACTTTGACACCTTCATTCTGCTCTATGTTCCGTAGAATCATTTCGCTGTAGATATTGAAGAGGTCTGGAGAAAAAACGCAGCCCTGCCTCACTCCCCTACAGATCGGTCTGTACTCACTGCAGTCATTATCAACTCGTATTGCAGCTTCTTGTTCCCAGTACAAGTTTCTGATCACTCTAAGATCTTTTCCATCACAGTTATGTCTTAGTAAAATGTCGAACAGATCGGAATGTCTTACTTTGTCAAATGCCTTAGAATAGTCAATGAAGCAGAGGTACAAGTCCTTTTATACCTCAATCGCCCTTTCCATGAGGGTCCTCAGGGCAAAGATGGCAATTCTGGTATCTTTATCTGCCATAAATCCAAATTGGGTTTCAGATATCTCAGGTAGGATTTTATTTCTCATTCTGTTCACATCTACAATGTCATAAAAACCCAACCTCCACACAGATCCACATCACTGATCATTACGACCATGGATACAATAACAAATATCCCCCTCCTCCACCTCTACCAGCTGTTATCGATCAGCAGTTAGAACACAGCAATCCAATCCTGTCATGAAGTTTACTGCTGTGTCAAGCTCAAGGGCTGTAGCAGGGCTGTTGCCTCGTTCCCTTAACGATCGCTGCACGCGCGTGTACACACACACACACACACACACACTGCCATAAATCTGTTAGGAAATGGTCTTTCATAACACCTGGATAAATCTATATAAACCAAGCTTCTGCTGCCATTTTCAAAGCTAAACTGTGCCATTAATCTGTCAACAAAGCAGCCAATATGTAATTAGTCGAAACAGACCAGACTGAAGTACCCTGTCAATTTTATGCGGAGTACCAAGGGGGACTGGATAGCTCAGTGGTCAGAGTACTCGCTTTCCCCCAGCCAATGTTAAGCAGTTGAGGGTGGTTACCACTTGGAATGGTGACCGTTTGTATGCCTTGGCTTCAGTACAGTCCCCCCAGTTCACCCAGCTGTAAATGGGTACCTGCATTCTTTAGGGTCAGGGAAGGTAAAGCAGCGAGGGAGAGGAGATGGGCGCCGCCCTCAATATGCTGGCTCCTAGAGAAGCTGAGGTCTCTGACGCCTCGCTTCCCTACGACCTTATAGGTTATGGGACACCTTTACCTTTACCATGGATGATATGAATAATGAATGTAGCATGAGGTTTTGTCAAGTGGAACAGACCCAAAAGCTTTGTCAGTTAATCATGCAAGCAAAGCACCCATATCACTAATGAAATGGTGTTGTTCTTGTACTAAATCGTTGTTATATTAGAGATTCATCCATGACAAGCTTCTTTGATTATCATTCGCTTGTTTTCTGCATTAAATGTAGAAAAGCAATCTTCTGGAGCTGGTGTGTGGCTGCCTATATGGTGAGAAACATTAAAACAGATATACAGGTGACTTGTTCGAACTTGCCTACTATAAAATGACCATTTTACAGATCAACCAACAAACCAACAAACCACGCCCATTACCACCACCACTGCCTCACACCATCGCAATCACCACCACACACCTCTTCCACCACCACCACCACAACCATCACCACACACCACCACATCAGAACTAACCACCACCACCCCTACCAACATCGCCACCACAACCACCACAACCATCACCATACACCACCACATCAGAACTATCACCACCACCACTACCACCATCACCACCACAACCACCACAACCATTACAACCACCACACCACCACCACCACCACGACAACCATCACCACACACCCACCACATCAGAACTACCACCACCACCCCTACCACATCACCACCACCACCACCACCACCAACAACAACAACCAATACGACCACCTAAACTGGAGAGACAGCAATTCACTCTCTAGTCCCCACTAACTGTGTCCAGTCACCAGAGTGGCATGCATCACACAAGACAGACCCACATCTACAATGTCATAAAAAACAACAACCTCCACACAGATCCACACCACTGATCATGACGACTATGGATACAATAATAAATATCCCCCTCCTCCCCCTCTACCAGCTGTTATGGATCAGCAGTTAGAACACAGCAATCCAATCCTGTCATGACGTTTACTGCTGTGCCGACCTCAAGGGCTATAGCAGGGCTGTCGCCTCGTTCCCTTAACGATCGCTGCACGCGCGTGTACACACATACACACACACACACACACACTGCCATAAATCTGTTAGGAAATGGTCTTTCATAACACCTGGATAAATCTATGTCAACCAAGCTTCTGCTGCCATTTTCAAAGCTAAACTGTGCCATTAATCTGTCAACAAAGCAGCCAATATGTAATTAGTCGAAACAGACCAGACTGAAGTACCCTGTCAATTTTATGCGGAGTACCAAGGGGGACTGGATAGCTCAGTTTTCAGAGTACTCGCTTTCCCCCAGCCAATGCTAAGCAGTTGAGGGTGGGTACCACTTGGAATGGTGACCGTTTGTATGCCTTGGCTTCAGTACAGTCTTCCCCACTTCACCCAGCTGTAAATGGATACCTGCTTTCTTTAGGGTCAGGGAAGGTAAAGCAGCGAGGGAGAGGAGATGGGCGCCGCCCTCAATATGCTGGCTCCTAGAGAAGTGAGGTCTCTGACACCTCGCTTCCCTACGACCTTATAGGTTATGGGACACCTTTACCTTTACCAAGGAGGATATGAATAATGAATGTAGCATGAGGTTTTGTCAAGCAAAACAGACCCAAAAGCTTTGTCAGTTAATCATGCAAGCAAAGCACCCATATCACTAATGAAATGGTGTTGTTCTAGTTCGAAATTGTTGTTATATTAGAGATTCATCTATAACAAGCTTCGTGGATTAATTATTCATTTGTTTTCTGCATTGATGTAGAAAAAAATCTTCTGGAGCTGGAGTGTGGCTGCCTATATGGTGAGAAACATTAAAACAGCTATACAGGTGTCTTTCTCATCCAGAAGAAGAAGAAGAGAAAGAACAACAACAACAACAAGAACAACAACGGAAACAAATACAAACTTGCCTACTATAAAACGACCATTTTACAGATCAACCAACAAACCACCCCATTATAACCACCACTACCTCACACCACCGCAATCACCACCACACACCTCTACCACTTATACCATCACATACATCACTTCCACCACCACCACCACAACCATCACCACATCAAAACTACCACCACCACCACTACCACCGTCACCACCACAACCATCACCACACACAACCACATCAGAACTACCACCACCACCACTACCACCATCAGCATCACCAGCACCACCACCACCACGACAAACATCACCACACACCAGCACACCACCACCGCCACCACCACCACAACCACAACCACCACCAACAACAACTAAACTTGAGAGACAGCAATTCACTCTCTAGTTCCCACTAACTCGTATCAAGTCACCAGAGTGACATGCATCACTCAAAACAGACCCACATCTACAATGTCATAAAAAAACCCAACCTCCACACATATCCACATCACTGATCATGACGACTATGGATACAATAACAAATATCCCCCTCCTCCCCCTCTGCCAGCTGTTATCGATCAGCAGTTAGAACACAGCCATCTAATCCTGTCATGAAGTTTACTGCTGCGCCCAGCTCAAGGGCTGTAGCAGGGCTGTCGCCTCGTTCCCTTAACGATCGCTGCACGCGCGTGTACACACACACACACACACACACACTGCCATAAATCTGGTAGGAAATGGTCCTTCATAACACCTGGATGAATCTGGTTTAACCAAGCTTCTGCTGCCATTTTCAAAGCTAAACTGTGCCATTAATCAGTCAACAAAGCAGCCGGTCAGTAATTAGTCGATGCATTCAACGATGATTAGTCCATACATACAACCAGGTAGAAGGACCGCATTCATTTTATGCTGAGTACTAAGGAAGACATGAATAATGAATGTAGCATTGATGTTTGTCAAGCGGAACAGACCCAAGAGCTTTGTCAGTTGGTCATGCAAGCAAAGCAACCATGCCACTATTGAAATGGTGTTGTTCTATTCAATATTATGTTGAAATTCATCTGTGACAAGCTCTAGGCTTAATTAATTGTTTTGTGCTCTTCATTAATGTAGAAAAACCTTCTGGAGCTGGAGTGCGGATGCCTATATAGTGAGAAATACTAAAACAGCCATACAGATGTCTTTCTCATCCAGAAGAAGAAGAAGAAAAAGAAGAAGAAGAACAACAAATACAAACTTGCCTGCTATAAAACGACCATTCTACATATCAACCAACAAACCACCCCCATTACCACCACCACTACCTCACACCACCGCAATCACCTCTTCCACCACCACCACTTATACCATCACATGCATCACGTTCACCACCACCACCACCACCATCATCACCCCACACCACCACAACAGAACTACCACCACCACCACTACCACTCACCACCTTACAACCACCACAAACATACCCCCACCACGACACCACCACCACCACCACCACAATCATCACCACACACCACCAACACAACAACCACACCACCCAACAACCACCCAACCACCACACCCCCAACACCCCCACCAAAACCTGAGAGACAGCAATTCACTCTCTAGTCCCCACTAACTCGTGTCCAGTCACCAGAGTGGCATGCATCACACAAGACAGACCCACATCTACAATGTCATAAAAAACAACCTCCACACAGATCCACATCACTGATCATGACGACTATGGATACACTAATGAATATCCCCCTCCTCCCCCTCTACCAGCTGTTATGGATCAGCAGTTAGAACACAGCAATCCAATCCTGTCATGACGTTTACTGCTGTGCCGACCTCAAGGGCTGTAGCAGGGCTGTCGCCTCGTTCCCTTAACGATCGCTGCACGCGCGTGCACACACACACACACACACACACTGCCATACATCTGTTAGGAAATGGTGTTAGGAAATGGTCCTTCATAACACCTGGATGAATCTATATCAGCCAAGCTTCTGCTGCCATTTTCAAAGCCGAACTGTGTCATTAATCAGTCAACAAAGCAGCCGTTCAGTAATTAGTCGATACATTCAACGATGATTAGTCGATACATACAACGGGATAGAAGGACCGCATTCATTTTTTTTGCTGAGTACCAAGGAAGACATGAATAATAAATGTAGCATTGATGTTTGTCAAGCGGAACAGACCCAAAGCTTTGTCAGTAGTCATGCAAGCAAAGCACCCATGTCATTATTGAAATAGTGTTATGCTAGTATCTAAATGTTGTTATAATATAAGAGATTCATCCATGAACAGCTTCTTAGCTTAATACATACTTGTTTTCTCATTGATGTTGAAAAAAGTCTTCTGGAGATGGAGTGTGGCTGCCTATATGGTGAGGAACATTAAAACCAACCCTACAGGAGAGGGTTTTTTAATTTTTTTAATTTTATTTTCGAGGATAATGGAATAAGCACTAATGAGCTTTTTTTCATCCAGTCCCCGTGTGTATGCAGTTGTGTAAATTTTGTCATCCGTTCCCACCGGCACACAATGGCCTACTCTTCCAAAAAGCGGAACGGGTTTTAACATGTGCGCAAGATGTTCTGCGTGCGTGCGTTCGCACACAGGACCTCGGTTTATAGTCTCATCCGAAGGACTTTTTTGGGAGGGTGGGGGGGGGGGGGGATGGGGGGAGTGGGAGTGGAGTTGGCACTGATGTTAAATCCAGGGGAAAAATCCTCTTGAGCGAGAATCGAACCCGGGTCGGCAGATCACGAATACAGCCTGGTGGTCAGAGCATTTCGCTCCAGATCTGACAGCTGGAGATCGAGCCACCACCGAGACACCGATCAAAGGAATTTTCCCTCTGGAGTTCACATCAGTGCCAACTCCACTCCCTCGAAAATCCTTCTGATGAGACTATAAACCGAAGTCTCGTGTGCGAACGCATGCAGAACATCTTGCACACACTTCAAAAGCCTGTACCATCTTTCGAAAGAGTAGGCTAAATCGTGGTGTAGAAAAATAATGACAACATAATTATTCAGAAAACTGAATGCGCAGTGAGACTGGATGTACAAAAGCGGTTGCAGGCTTATTCCATTATCCTCAAAATAAAAATAAAAACAACAGCAAACAAAAAGAACAACAATAACATCAACCACAACAACAGCCACAACAACAGTCACAACCACAAGAACGACAACCACAACAAAAACACACCACCACAAACACACAACAACAACCACAAACAACACAACCAACACAAAAACAACCACAACAAACAACAACCACAACAAAAACAAACAAAACAACACAACAACAACCAACAAAAAACACAACACACAACCACCAACAACACCACACCACCACCATCACAAAAGCAACAACCACCACCACCACCACCACAACCACCACAACCACCACCACCACCACCACCACAACAACAACATCACAAAAACAACAGACGCAAAAGTCATTTTTTTTCCTAAAGTAGGTATATGAGTCAACGTACAATGATTATTGCGTTGTTGTGCGCTGTGTTGAGTGCACTGCACTGCACTGCACAGCCAAGCAGATGCCCTGCGGCACAGTACAGCCTGTAGTCATGACTGACCTGACCTCACAGCAGCAGCCGTCCACACAGCATTCTCCGTGATGACAGACCAGTAGACTTGGTATGCACACAGACAAGAGAGAGAGAGAGAGAGAGAGAGAGAGAGAGAGAGAGAGAGAGAGAGAGAGAGAGAGAGAGAGAGAGAGAGAGAGAGAGAGAGAGAGGAGAAGAGGAGAGAGAGAGAGAGAGAGAGAGAGAGAGAGAGAGAGAGAGAGAGAGAGAGAGAGAGAGAGAGGGACTTAGAGCGAATTGTTTGTCCTCTCTGTGTCTTTATTTCGTTAAAAAATTCTTTTATATCGAGGATAATGGAATAATAATAATAATAATAATATAATAATAATAATAATAATAATAATAAATGAAATGTATATAGCGCTATATCTTGCACCACAAGCAAGAAATAAGCACTTATGTGCTTTTTTACATCTAGTCCCCCGTGGTGTGTGCGGTTTTGTAAATTGTCATCTGTTCCCACCGGCACACAAAGGCCAACTCTTACGAACAGCGGAACAGGATTTTAACGTGTGCGCAAGATGTTCTGCGTGTGTTCGTACACGGGGCCTCGGTTTTTAGTCTCATCCGTAGGACTTTTGGGGAGAGTGGAGTCTGCACTGATGTGAACTCCAGGGGAAAATTCCCCCTTGAACGAGAATCGAACCCGGGTTGTCAGATTGCGAGGGCAATGTTCTAACCGTTGTGTGTGTGTGTGTGTGTGTGTGTGTTGCTTGTGTGTGCGTGCGTGGTGTGCGTGGTGTGTGTGTGTGTGTGTGTGTTGTGTGTGTGAGAAGTCAAAGTCAAACTTTTATTTTCAGATGGTACATTGAATAAGCAGAGCATGTGCTTTTCTTTATCAAGCCATCTTTTTTTTTTAAGAAGATAATGAAGATAATATGTATGCATACATGGAATAAAAACCTAATCAGAGATAAACTATACACATCAAACAAGAGAAAACAATAATATATATACATAATATAGATATATTATTTTATTTAAATATTAAGTAAAAAACAAGCCTAAGCAATGTTAAACCATACAATTTAAACAAAATTTTTTTTGTAAAAACATGTCCACCATAAAACAAACATAAAACCTAAACCAAAACAAACAAACAAAATAAAAAAAAGACACCCCCACCCCTCCCCTCTACAAAAAACTCCAACCAATGAAACAACTGAACAAAGAAAACAAAAAAGATAAACAATAAACCAAAAAACCACAAGTGTGTGTGTGTGCGCGTGCGCGCGTGCGTGTGCGCACGCGCGCGTGTCCGTGACACTAGGCTCCCTGCATAAGTGTGAAATTTGGGGATGTGAAAATGTCCATGTTAATTTTTAGGAAAAAAAACAACTATCATGGAAAATGTTAAAATATGTCCTTCAACTGGAATAACAGAACCACGAGTACAGGTTATCAACGAGAGAGAAACGTTTGATGTTACCAACTTTCTGTTTTATAATTATAACAAATTATCAGATATGGGCTGATGCTGTCATCATCTGGATGCTTAGAATTTGTGTCAGTTCTACAATAGTCTGCAGAAGGTACACAAACTATCTAGGTGGGTTTTTTGTAATTTTTTTACACTTTACCATGATTAAGCAATGTGTAAAGTCTGAAATAGAGTGTGCTTGGAAGTCACAGTTATGTTTTAATTAAACACGAATACGCTATGTTAAAATATCTGCAAAATAATACTGCTCAAGTTTGGCGGAGTGCTTGAGAAAGCATTAGAAGATTTTCAGACATGAATTTTTGAAGAAAAAACACACTCATCATGTTCGTTACCGGTAGACGGGATAGCCTAGTGGTTAGAACATTCTGCTTGCAATCTGACGACCCCGGTTCGATTCCCGT
>CM054148.1:4575689-4595689 GCA_028751875.1 Rapana venosa
ACACACACACACACATATACACACATATACACACACATACACACACACACACATATACACACACATACACACACATACACACATACACACACATACACACACATACACACACTTTACACATACACACACGTATACACACACAACACACACACAACACTTATACACACACATACACACATACACACACACAACACACACACACACAATACACATACACACACATACACACATATACACACATACACACACATACACACAAAAACACACACAAACACACACACAACACACACATACAGACACACATACACACAAACACACAACACACACATATACACACAACACACACATACACACACAACACACACATACCACACACAAACACACACAACACACACATACAAACACACACACAACACACACATACACAAAACACACAACACACACACATGCACACACATACACACATACACACACCATGCACACACATACACACATATACACACAACACACACACATACACACACAAACACAACACACAACACACACATACACACACATATACACATATATACATACATACACACACATACACACATACACACATATACACACATATACACACATACACACATATATACACACACACACATAATATACACACATATACACAACATACACACATATACACACATACACACACATACACACACATACACACACATACACACACATACACACATACACACACATACACACACATACACATACTACACACATACACACATAACACACACACATACACACACAACAATTACAACATACACACACATACACCACACCACAACACACACACAACAAACAAATAAATCCTTCGGATGAGACTATAAACCGAGGCCCCGTGTTCGAACACATGCAGAACATCTTGCGCAAAGGTTAAATCCTGTTCCGCTTTTGGAAGAGTAGGCCATTGTGTGCCGGTGGAAACGGATGACAAAATTTGCAAAACTGCATACACACGGGGACTGGTGATAAAAAAGAACATGAGTGCTTATTCCATTATCCTCGACATGAAAGAATAAATAATAAATAAATAAACAACACATCCAACACACACACACAACACAAACAACACACACAAACACACACAACACACACATGAACACACACACAATACTCACAAAACACCCACAACACACACACAAAACACACAACAACACAACACACACAAACAACACAAACACAGCACACACACAGCAAACACACACACACACAACACACACACACACCACACACAAACACACACAGCACACACACAACACACACAACACACACAATAACATATACACACACCACAACACACACAAGACACAAACAACACACAATACACACACACAAAAAACACACACACAAACACACACAAAACACACAACACACACACAACACACACATAACACACAACACACACCCCAAACACACAATACACAAACAACAAACACAGCGCGCACACACACGAACACAACACACACACACACACAAACATACACAAACACGCACACACATTACAACAACACACACAAAACACACACATGCAAACACACAAAACACACACACAACACACACAAAAAAACACACACACACAAACACACACACAAACACACACACACAAACACACACACACACAAACACACACACAAACACACACACAAACAAACACACATAACAAATACACAACACACACAACACCACACACACACACAACACATAACACACACATAACACACAACACACACAAAACACGCACACACAACACAAACACACACACACACACGCAAACACATACAAGACACAACAACATCAACCACAACACACACAACAATACACAGAAACATATACACACACCACACACACACAAGACACAAAACAGCACACATAGCACACACACAACACAACACACACAAAAACACAACACACACATCACACACACAAACACACACACACACATACACACAACACACACAACACACACACACACAACACAAAACAAACACACACAAAAACACACACAACCCAAACACACACAACACACACAACACACAACACACTACAACACACACACACCACACAACAACACACACAACATAGCAAATACACACACTACAAAACACACGACAACACATCACACACACACAAACAGACACAACACACACATACACACACACACACAAACACACACAAAACAACACACAAACACACAACACAAACAACACACAACAAACACACACACACCACACAACACAACACACACACAAACACACACACAACACACACAACACCACAACACAACACACAACAACCCACAACACACACAACACATCACACCACACAACGACAACACAACACACAAACACAAACACACAACAACACACGCACACACACACACACAACACACACAACACAAACAACACACATGCAAACACAACACAACAACACACAAACACACACAACACACACACACAACACAACACACAACACACACAACACAACACAACACACAAAAACACGAACACACACACAAAACAAAAACAACAACACAACACACACAACACACAACACACCACAACCACACAACCAGACACACACAACACACAAAACACACCACACACACACACACACATACACAACACACACACATAACACACACAACACACAACAAACACAACAGAACACACACACATAACACACACACAACAACAACACGCACACAACACAACACAACACACACAACACGCAACACACAACACAGACACACACTCAACCACAACACACAAACATACACACAGAACAATATACACACACCACACACAACAACACACAAACAACACACAAGCACACACAACACACAACACATACACACACAGCACACACACAAAACACACATACAAAACAACACTATACACAAACACACACAACACACACAGCACACACAGACACACACACAACACACACACACAAACACACACAACACACACAACACACACACACACACACACAACACAAACAACACACACAACACACACACCACACACACAACACACACACAACACACACACGCAACACACACACCACACACAAACACACAACACAACACACAAAACAGCCGCGCGCACACACACAACACACACACAAAACACTACACAAACACGCACACACAACACTACAACACACACAAACACACCATGCAAACACACAACATACACAAACACACACAGAAACACACACACAAACACACAAACACACACAACACACACAACAAACACACACAACACCAAAACACACCAAGCACACAAACACACACACACACACAAACCCACACATACACAACAATACACAACACACACAACACACACAAAAACACACAGAACACACACATAACACACACACACACACAACACGCACACATAACACAACACAACACACACAACACGCAACAACACAAGACACACACTCACCCACAACACACAAACATACACACAGAAAATAACACACCCCAAAGCACACACACAACACACAACAACACACATAGCACACACACAACACAACACACACACACACACACACACACAACAACACACACACCAGACACACAACACACACATACACACAACACCACAAACACAACACACACACACACACAACACACCACACACAACACACACACAACACACACAACCCACAACACACACACACACAACACACAACACCACAACACACTCAACACACACACAACCCAGAAGACACACACCACACACAAAACACAACACACACACAACACACATACACACAACACACGCATACACACACACAACATACACATACATCACACACAGCACACACACACACAACACACAACACACACAAACACACACAACACACACATCACACACATAACCAAACACACACACAAACAAACACACACAACAACACACAAACAACACAAACACACACACACAACAACACACACACAACAACACACACAAACAACAACACAAAACAACCACACAACACACACACACACACATACAACACACAAACACACACACACAACACACACAAACAACACACACATACACACACACAACACACCACACAAACACACCACAACACACACAACACACACACACCACAACAACAACACACACAACACACACACACACACATACACACAACACACACAAACACACACACACACACATACACAACAACACCAAACAACACACACAACACACACACACACACACACAAACACACAACACAACACACACAAAACCACACACACACAACAACACAAACACACACAACACACACACACACACACAACAACACAACAAACACACACAACACCAAACAACAACACACACAAACAACACACAACAACAACACACACAAACAACACACAAACAACAAACAAACACACACAACAACAACAACACACACACACACACACAACCTGAAAAATTCAGTGCAGTAGTCCGTCCTACATATCCCCTGAGAATGTTTGGGGACCTGAATTCAATGCAGACAGAAGTGACCCACAAACTGCATGTCGATCAATACACTTGCTTGCTTGTGTGACTTAAGTGTCCAGGGTTGGTTTAGGTGAATATGTGTGTGTGTTGTGTGTGTGGTGTGTGTTGTGTTGTGTTGCGTGTTGTGTTGTGTTGTGTGTTGTGTTGTGTGTGTGACGTGTGTGTGACGTGTTGTGTTGTGTTGTGTGTATGTGTCTGTGTGTGACGTGTGTGTGTGTGTGTGTGTGTGTTGTGTTGTGTTGTGTGTGTGGTGTGTGTGTTGTGTTGTGTGTGTGTGTGTGTGTGTGTGTGTGTGTGTGTTGTGTGTGTGTGTGTGTGTGTGTGTGTGTGTCTGACGTATATGTGTGTGTGTATGTGTGTGTGTGTTGTGTTGTGTGTTGTGTGTTGTGTGTGTTGTTGTGTGTTGTGTGTGTTTGTGGTGTTGTGTGTGTGTTGTGTGTGTGTGTGTGTGTGTGTGTGTGTGTGTGTGTGTGTGTGTGTGTGTGTGTCTTCAATTTTACGTCTGTTCACTTAAAGTGATATTTGTGTGTGTGTGTTGTGTTGTGTGTGTGTGTGTGTGTGTTGTGTGTGTGTGTGTGTGTGTGTGTGTGTGTTGTGTGTGTGTGTGTGTGTGTGTGTTGTGTGTGTGTGGTGTGTGTGTGGTGTGTGTGTGGTGTTGTGTGTGTGTTGTGTTTTGATGTGTGTGTGTGTGCGTGTGCTCCTTCTCAACCACCTCTCTCTCTCTCTCTCTCTTCTCTCTGTCTCTCTTCTCTCTCTCTTTCTTTATTTCTGTGTGTGTGTGTGTGTGTGTGTGTGTGTGTGTGTGTGTGTGTGTGTGTGTGTGTGTGTGTGTGTGTGTGTGTGTGTGTGTGTGTGTGTGTGTGAAAGTTTTGTAAGGAACTGGGATACACCAATACTGCTTTATTTAACATGTGTTGACATGTTATACATACGTTCTGCTTTATTTAACATGATTGTGTAAATACTTTATAATAATGAATACTGATTTTTTCAACATGTGTTGACATTTTATACATACGTTCTGCTTTATTTAACATGTCTGAATGCTTTATCATATGAATACTGCTTTTTGCAGCATGTGTTGACATTTTATACTGCATGACTACTGCTTTATTCAATTGAAGGTGCTTTTCCAGGGATAGTGTATTTAGCTTCTTCAGTTTTTCATCTGCTGTAATTGGCAGGTTTGGTGGAATGAGCTTTAGTGCTCTTCAGTGAAGAGAGTTTAACCTTTTCTGTGGACACTGGGGCACCTGTCCCATATGGTAATGCATAGTTTATATTTATTTATGCGTTTATTCTTTAATATCGAGCATAATGCAATAAACACTCGTGTGTTTCTTTACAACCAGTCCCAGTGTGTATGCGGTTTTGTAAATTCTGTCATCTGTTCCCACCTGCACACAATGGCCTACTCTTACGAAAAGCGGAACAAGATTTAATATTAACGTGTGCGCAAGATGTTCTGCGTGCGTTCGTACACGGGACCTCGGTTGATAGTGTCGTCCGAAGGACTTTTGGGGAGAGTGGAATCTGCACTGGTATGAGACATCATACGCGAGTGAATGAAAAGTGTTAAAATATTAGTGTTGAGGTATCGTTTCACTTGAAACATTATAAGAGGTATTTTTCGAGAAAGTGTAACATAGTTTGTGTAGATGGGGCTGCCACATAATAATAATAATAATAATAATAATAATAATAATAATAATAATAATAATAATGATGATGTATGGAATTTTGTATAGCGCTGAATCTTGTAAAGCAACAAATCAAAGTGCTCATATGACTTGTTTTTATCGAGGATAATGGAATAAGCACTCATGTGCTTTATTTTTATAATCCATCCTCCGTGTGCATGCGGTTTTTAAAATTTTGTCATCTGTTCCCACCGGCACACAATGGCCTACTCTTTCAAACAGCGGAACCGGATTTAACGTGTGCGCAAGATGTTCTGCATGCGTTCGCACACGGGGCCTCTGTTTATAGTCTCATTCGAAGGACTTTGACATTCAGTTCGATTTTTTTGTCAAACTGGGAAGAAAGGGCGAGGCTGGGAATCAAACCCAGAACCTCACGGTTGACTTGTTGGCAGGCAAACGTCTTAACCATCCTGCCACCTTCCTTCCTAACGCGCCTGCCTAGAAAGCGGAAAAGTTCGGGTTGGAAATGTGCTGTGGTTTAATCCCCGTTTGGGCCCAAAACTTTTCCCCTATCCATGAGACCATGTGGTGGTCTGGATGCTAGTCTTTCGATGAAATGATAAACCCAAGTCCCGTGTGTTACACACAATTATTTAGCGTACGTAATTAAAAAAAAAACACACAACCACGGCAACAAGAGAGTTGTCCCTGGCAAAATTCTGTAGGAAAAAAACACCTCACTCTGATAGAGAAATAAAACACAATTGAAGACAGGAAAAAAATAATGGGCGGTGCTGCTCTTGTGGCGACATACCCTCCCCCGGCGAGAGCAGCGCGAATTTCACGCAGAGAAATCTGCCGTGATTTAAAGTGGTATAAAATAAATAAAGAAAGAAAACCTGTAGTTCTTTCTCAATGCTGATACCTTGAGCACTTATTCGACTAAAGGCTACACACCGGTATTAATTTTTAGGTCACGTAGTATCTTGTATAGAGTGCGAGTGGAAAACAATGTTGGTGATTTTCACAGATTTTTTTAAGCATGAAAAAATGGACTGTGCACTTGTTTTTTGGATTGATGACATAGAGCAATACCAGGTAGTCACGAGAAAGTTGGAAATAACCATCAAATGAGGTTTGCCTGTATTCCTACAGCATTGACCCCGCGCATGCATATTGCGGTAAGGAAGCTAGCAGACGACAAAGGACTGAGGGGGTACAGTGTTTGCTAAAAAATAAAAAAAAATTCAAACCTACCAAATTTGTTCAAAATCACAGGAGTTTTGAGTCAGAGGCTAGTCTTTCACAAAAGTCGTTTTTATTTCTGTGGATGCTTTAGTAGTGCGGTATGAATATAAGAGTTACATAGAAAAACAGAAGGAAAAGAGTGATTTTTTAATACCGGTGTGCAGCCAAAGTATTCTCGAAACGAGGAGATAACTGAAGGGGAGGTAAATGATGGTATTTTTTTCAAGTATCTCTCTATAATCACGAATATTGGTGTTGTTTTTTTTCTCTCTTCAGGATGTAGTATCGCATAGCTGGCCGGAGTAACACGCGCCTCTGTAATAACAATTTCCTGAACATTTTGCTAGAGATAATTTATTGTTCATTGTTTGTTTTCTTGTATCCGGTTATATGGATTGATAAATCATCTTTAAATGTCGTGTGTGTGTGTGTGTTTGTGTGTGTGTGTGTGTGTGAGTGTGTGTAGTGTGTGTCTGACGTGTATGTGTGTGTGTTCGTGTGTGTGTACGTGTGTGTGTGTGTGTGTGTGTGAGTGTGTGTGTGTGTGTGTGTGTGTGTGTGTGTACGTGTATGTTTGAGTGTAAGAAAGAGTGACTGAGTGTGTGTGTACGTGTATGTATGTGTGTACGTGCGTGCGTGCGTGCGTGTGTGTGTTTGTGTGTGTGTGCGTGCGTGCGTGCGTGTGTGTATGTGTGTATGTCAAAGTCAAGTCAAAGTCAAAGTCAAACATTATTTTTCAGATGGTACATCGAATAAGCAGTGCAGTTGCTTTTTTCCCCATCATCCCATCGATCTAAAAAAAAACAACCCAAAAAGACAATGTTGAATATATATATATATATATATATATATATATATATATATATATATATATATATATATATATATATATATATATATGTGTGTGTGTGTGTGTGTGTGTGTGTGTGTATACATATATATCATCATCATCATCAGTCCCATGACCTTGGCGGTCGTGGAGGAGACACGAAAGACAATACCGTGGTAAGCCTCCTCCATCCATCTCGGTCCTCGGCTCTGCGCAGTAGTGCCGAGTCATTCATCCTAGTCCATTCTCTGATGTTGTCCATCCATGACTTGTTCTGTCTTCCCCTCTTTCTGCTACCTTCGAGTGTTCCCTGCAGTACTGTTTTTGGCAGAGTGTTGTGTTTCCCAAAGTCCAACCCCTCGTCCACGTCGTGGGAAACGGAAACAGGTCAAGCTGGCTAACGGGGCTCTGGTGAAGCTGTGACTGGCCTAGCAAGCCGACAGTGGATTTATCAACTGCTAAGAAAACTGAAAAGAGACACAAACGGACGGATACTAACGGAAAACGACATCGCAATAGAAACGGACATCGAGATAGGAACAGTGACTACATTGGAACATGGAACATTTGCGGCCTAACAAACAAGGAACCAGAAATTGTGAAATTCATGACCAAAAGAAAGATCTCCATCATGGGCATTTCAGACACTAGGAAGAAAGGAGCAGGAACGAAGGAAATCCATTCAAACTTTGTTCTCATCTGGAGTGGAGTCAGGAAAGACCAGAGAGCAACGCATGGTGTGGGATTCATCCTACACCCAGACATAGCAAAGAATCTCATGAGTACAGAACACATATCAGAAAGACTGATTAAAATCGGTGTAAGAAAGTCCAACAAAATCGTCCACTATATCCAAGCATATGCACCATGTAACGATTCGTACTCAGAAGAGGAGAAAGACACATTCTATCAAGAGCTCTCCGACCTCATCAACAGCACCCCTGGCAAAGAGGACCTGTATGTCATGGGTGATTTCAACGGCAGAGTTGGTGAGAGAAGAAACCCGTGGACAAAACATCTTGGACCCCACAGTGACCACAGAACACCTTGCAATTACAACGGGTACACGTGCTGGAACTATGTGCAGAGCATGATCTGATCATCACCAACACCTTTTTCCAACACCGAGCCTCCCAAATTTACTCCTGGTACAAATGGAACAATCTCAACATCTCGCCCTCAAATCGACTTTATACTTGCAAGATCTAGAACCCCGTTACGCCATCAAAGACTCAAAAGCCATCCCCAATGCCAACCTTGACTCTGACCACAGGCCTGTCATTCTAGCCACCAGTACTCAGAAGAAGAAAATAACAACTGCTAGGAAGAACCAGCCTGAAAAGATCAACCTCCTCAAACTGGAAGAGAAAGAAGTGCAAGAACAGATTCGCAGTGCTATTAAGGTGAAACTTGACTCCATTGATACAACACCTCTCAACATGGAGCAAGTCTGGGACACCTTCAAGCCAGCTCTCTTGAACACCTTAAGGGAAGTTTGCGGGACAAAGAAATGTGGAGGTAAAAACAGGAAAGCTACAGCTTGGTGGAACCAAGAGGTGAAGGAAGCCATCAAAGAAAAAAAGCAGCTATATAAAGCTTGGGCCAAGAGCAAGACAGAAGAGGACTACGCCAAGTACAGAATCGCAAGAAGACATAGTAATCGTGTTGTGAAAGCCTCCAAAGAAAAATCTTGGGCGACTTAGGGAGAGAAGTTAAGTGAAATTTGCAAGAACTCCCCAAGAGAATTTTTCAAAAGTGTGAAGACGATGAGAGTAAGAGATGAGCCATTCAATCCAACAACAGTAGTGAATGATGCAAATGGAGAGGCACTGCACAAAAAAAAGGAGGAAATTCTGAAACGAGGGGAAATTACTTTAAAGATCTTTTAAACCCATCTGTAGTACAAGCTTCCAGCTCTCAGTTCTCACCACGCTATAAAGACCAGTTAGAGCCCCAAATCCTTGAAGCTGAAACAAGAAAAGCAATTAAGACCAGCCCAAAGGGCAAAGCGGCAGGTGATGACGGCATAACAACTGAAGCCATCCTTGCATGCGGAGAAACGGGAGTTAAGTGGCTCACCATCATCTTCCAGAAAGCATGGGAAGAGAGGAAAGTACCAATGGACTGGCAAAACGCAATAGTGGTGCTAATTTGGAAGAAGAAGGGCAGCAAGAGAGACTGCAGCACCTACAGAGGCATTTCACTTCTGAGCCATGTAGGGAAAATGTATGCAAAGATTCTGGAACAGCGCACAAGAGCCAAAGCAGAACACCTACTGAGCAATGCCCAGTTTGGCTTTCGGAAAGGAAGAGGGTGCACAGATGCCATTTTCGCACTCCGACAGCTGTGTGAAAGAGCCATCGAATACAACCAAGACCTGCATACAGTATTCGTTGACCAAGAAAAAGCTTTCGACCGAGTCAACAGAGACAAGCTCTGGAAGATCCTGGAGCAGTACGACGTGAAGGGGCAGTTGCTTGATAACATCAGAGCAATCTATGCCAACAGTATGAGCGCAGTCCGAACAGCCAGTAGAACATCCGACTGGTTCCCGGTACACAGGGTCAGGCAAGGCTGCGTACTCCTCTCCCCTTCTCTTCGTGATCTACATGGACCAGATCACAAAGGAAGCCAACCCAGATCTTGAGGCCCTGAACGAACTATTATTTTTCTGACGACCAGTCCCTGATGAATCAGAACAAAGCAGCTCTTCAAGATCACACAGACCAACTCAACACAGCTGCGAGAGGTATGACATGAAGATCAGTATCACCAAAACAGAAGTTATGTCTGTCAGCAGAAATCCAGGAAAGCTGGACATCAACATCAACGTCACCCAGCTGAAACAGACCAAAGAATTTTAAAACCTTGGCAGCCTCTTCACTGAAGATGGAAAATTGGACAGAGAGATAGAAACAAGATGCCAGAAAGCGAACGCAGTCAGTTACCAACTCGCCCCCCTTCTAAAACATTCCAGCATCCCAATGAGCACCAAGGCAAAACTCATCAAAAGCCATCTTCGTTCCAACACTCACATACCAGTGTCAGACATGGGCCCTAACAAAAGCCTTAGAGAGAAAATTGGTCACATGTGAAATGCGCTGCCTGAGAAAAGCTGTCAACAAGACCAGACGCGACAAGATCAAGAATGAGGTGATCAGAGACATGGTCGGACTAACACCAATTCTCCACCATATCGAACAACAAAGGATCAGGTGGTTTGGTCACCTCACTAGAATGCCGCCCAACCAACCAGCCCTACGGGCATACACCACCAAATACAATGGCTGGAAAGCCAGAGGTAGACCAAGGAGACGATGGAGCGACTCCGTGGCTGACACCCTGCGAGCCCATGACCTGTCACTACATCAAGCCTCCCACCTTGCTGCAGACAGACGTCTGTGTCTCCCCGCGACGCCGAAGGGCACCAGCGGCAGATGAAAGAAAGAAGAAGAAAGAAGTTGTGGCGGGTGACGTGGCCGAACCATGTCAGCTTTTTCTTCTTGAGGATGGTGAGAATGGGTTCCTGTGGACCTGCCAGCCATGTTATTTGACTCTTAACAAATTCATTGGTGTTTCGTTCTCTCCAGGATATGCCCAGCAGTTTTCTATGGCATTTTGTTTCAAATGACTGGATTGGCTTTGCTGTTTCAGCAGTCAATGTCCAGGTTTCACTTCCGTACAGCAGGATAGTCTGAATTAGGGCTTTGTAGAGCTTTAGTTTGATTGGGAAACTGATCTCTTTACTTTTCCATATGGTGGTGAGTTTTGTCATGGAAGAGTTGCCATGGCTATTCTGACTTTGATTTCTGTCGTCGATCGCCCGTCCTTTGTGAGTGGTAGCGCCAAGGTAATTTAAAAGCGTCTACCTCCTCCATTGCTGGCCGTTCATGTAAATTTTAGCAGTGGCGTTGCTCGTGCTGTTCACAAGTACTTTACTTTTCTTCGAGCTCACCTCCATCCCATATGCTCCAGCTCTGTTCTCAAGTCTGGTCGTAAGATCTTGCAGCTCTGTGTTACTTCCGCCCATGAGGTCAATGTCATCGGCAAACCGTAAGTTGTTGAGGGGTCTGCCGCCAATGGAGGTGGTTGAGTGGAAGTCATGGAGGGTCGCTCTCATAATGTTTTCGAAGAACAGATTAAACAGGACTGGAGATAACAGGCATCCTTGTCGGACCCCAACTGTGGTTTTGAAGTAGTCTCCGACCTGATTGTTCAGAAGGACTGCACTGCTTGCGGTGTTGTATAGTGCTTGAATGGTTTGCTCTAGTCCTTCTTCAATGCCAAACATTCTGAGGACCTGCCACAGGCCTTCGTGCCATACTCTGTCGAAAGCCTTCTTGAAGTCGATGAAGTTGTGGAACAGGTCTCTCTGATGTTGAAGATGTTTTTCCATCAGGATGTGGCAGTTAAAAATCTGTTCGATTGTGCTCCTGCCTGCCTGAACCCAGCTTGTTCCTCGGCATATATATATATATATAATATATATATATATATATATATATATATATATATATATATAAATATATATATATATATATATATTATGTATACAGAGAAAAATGGCAATAAAAACACAACTATGTTCAGCTTCATTTCTCCTTTTATTTTTCTGTCAGTAAATTCTCGCTTCCATCTGAAGCTTCCTCAGGTTCCTACAAAACGTTGCCAGGGACAAGGAATATGTGTGTGTGTGTGTGTGTGTGTGTGTGTGTTGTGTGTGTGTGTGTGTGTGTGTGTGTGTGTGTGTGTGTGTGTGTGTGTGTGTGTGTGTGTGCGTGCACAAAATAAAAACCTAATAAACAATGACAGACCATACAAAGTGTGTTTGTGTGTGTGTGTGTGTGTGTGTGTGTGTGTGAGAGAGAGAGAGAGAGAGAGAGAAGAGAGAGGAGAGAGAGAGAGAGAGAGAGAGAGACAATGACAATGACAATGACAAATTCTTTTATTTCGAGGATAATGAATAAGCACACATGTGCTTTTTTACATCCAGTCCCCGCCCGTTAGGGATACATCTTAATAATAATAACCCAATACTTATACAGTCTCACAATAAAAACAAGGGGAAATAACCCTTTTCAAAACAGCTCCCCCCCCCAACAACCCCCCCCCCCCCCCCCCCCCACCAGAGCAAGCAAATAAAAGAAAACCCTAAAAATACCCCCCCCCCTACCCCCACACCCCTAAAAAACCCTAACCAAAACAAACAAACAAACAAAAGAGATGGAAAAACCAAACCAACAAAAGATGATAAAAAAGAGAAAAACAGACAAACAACAACAACAAGAACATCAACAACAACAAAGCCAAGTATTATTATTATTATTATTAAAAATAACACAACCAAGCTTAATAAGTCATAAAGATAAACATCTACACATTGTCAAATGGTACACATACTTGTTACACATAATTATAAGATATTGAAATAGGGCACTCATTAAAACTTAAGTACAGAGGCAAGTCCAATAAAGTATTGAAAATATGAAAATATGAATCCTTCATCAGGATATACTATGACTATAAGCAAGACGATAAAAGGTGAGAGAGAGAGACAGAGACAGAGAGACAGAGAGTATGTGTGTGAGAGAGAGAGAGAGAGAGAGAGAGAGAGAGAGAGAGAGAGAGAGAGAGAGAGAGAGAGAGAGAGAGAAGAGAGAAACAGAGAGAGAGACAGACAGACAGACAGAAGACAGACAGACAAACAGACAGAGAAACAGAAACCTATAGCCACACACGAAGCTGTCTTTAGTCTTCAAACAAACGGCTAGTCCTCCTTCCTCCTCACCCCCCACCCCCCTACCACCTCCCACCCCTTCACACACACACACACATCCTCCCCTCCACCCCCCCTCTTCCTCTTCCTCCCCCCCCCCCCCACGCCACACCCATCCCCCTCCCACCCCCACCCCACCCTTCCCTCCCTCTCCTTCCTCCTCTCCCTCCCATAGCCAAATGGCGGAGGACCAAAAAAATGACTATTAGGCTAACAACAAGCTGTTGGCTAGCCACCTCAAGCGCGCGTATAAAAATCGTCTGCTTCGACGCACTGTCGTCTGCCCTGACTGTACTTGTGAGCGTGTGTGTCTCCTCTCCCTCTCCCTCCCCCTCTCTCCCTCTCTCACAATGCTGAGACCCTCGTGTATAGGCCTAGTAGAGATCAGACTGGTTTGAAAGAAAAGGATTCGTGCGTGTGTTTGTGTTTGTGTGTGTGTGAAGGGGGGAAAAACCCACCTCAACCCAACATACAACTGCGTGGTTTTTTTATAGGTAAGTTGACTTGTTTTTATAATTATTTGTTTGATATTCATTTAGGGTTTTTTTTGTGTGGTGAATATTGGACGAGATTAGTTTGTTTGGGCCTTTTCTTCTTCTTCTTCTTCTTCTTCTTCTTCTTCTTCTCCTATAACGGTTTCAGTTTGTAGATGTAAACAATGATGTTTGTTTGTTGTGACTTTTGTGTGGAATGGAATGTTGAGAACAATAATGGGACAGGGGACAATTTAGTGGAGCGTGGAGCGCCCATAGAATTGCCCACACCAGGAAACAGGAATGATATGTTTGCTTTTAGTGGTGATGGTGGTTTATAGCGGGAGATTAAAGAAAAGGGTGTGTGTGTGTGTGTGTGTGTGTGCGCGCGCTTGGGGTGGGGGTGGGTGGGTGGGTGCAGACAGGGAGGGGGATACATGAACACAAAGAAACCTCTTTCTTTCTTTTTTTGATTTGTAGAGGTGGGTTTTTTTTCTCACAATGAGAGAGAGAGAGAGAGGAGAGAGAGAGAGAGAGAGAGAGAGAGAGAGAGAGAGAGAGAAGAGAGAGAGAGCGAAGAGAGCAAGAGAGAGCGCACACACATACGCATACACAGATATACACACACACACCACACCACACACACACACACACTATTCATTTTCAAAACACTGCTCGCACGCGCACACAAAAGGTGCGCGCACGGGACATACGCGCACAAAACACACACACACACACACACACACACAAGAACACGCAGAGAGAGAGAGAGAGAGAGAGAGAGAGAGAGAGAGAGAGAGAGAGAGAGAGAGAGAGACAGACAGAGACAGACAGACAGACAGAGACAGACAGTCAGACAGACAGACAGACAGACAGACAGTCAGACAATAAGACAGTAAGACAGACAGTCAGACAGACAGTCAGACAGTCAGACAGTAAGACAGACAGTCAGACAGACAGACTGACAGTGACGAGTCAAAGATAGAATTATGATATCATTACGTAATTCCTAAACGTAATTCTCTGTCTCACTCTCTGTCTCCCTGTCTGTCCGTCTGTCTGTCTGTCTGTCTGTCTGTCTCTCTATCTCTATTTGTCTGTCCGTCCGTCTGTCTGTCTCTCTCTGTGTCTGTCTGTCTGTCCGTCCGTCTCTCAGTCTGTATCTCTCTCTGTCACTGTCGTCTGTCTGTCTGTCTGTCTCTGTCTTCTGCTTCTTCTGTCTCTCCCCTCTCTCTCCTCTCTCTCTCCTCTTCTTCTCTCCTCTCCCCTCTCTCTCCCTCTCTTCTCTCCTCCCTCTCTCTCTCTCGCTCTTAAGAACTAGCGTCTTGAAACCAGCAACAGCTGCCGCTTATCAAAATTTTATTTTCAAAAATCGAAGCGACATAATCTGAATAGGGTTGCCGAGAGAGAGAGAGAGAGAGAGAGAGAGAGAGAGAGGAGAGAGAGAGAGAGAGAGAGAGAGAGAGACTTCAGACTTCAGACTTCAGACTTTTACTGTACATCATCCTTAGGCCACAATACAAAGGAACGATGGGCGTATGGAGTGGACATATGACATGAGTTTTAAATAAACACTTTACTATCAATGAAATTAAATATGAAATGATATATCAGCAAATAAAGAAATTACAAAACCCGATTTCTTGGTATCATCACAAATGAATTCACGTTCGTCATAATCGACAATGTTTTGAATGTAGTATTCATCAATATAAGGATCCATTTCTATAAAGTTATCTTACTTCTTCTGTTGGTTGCATGAAAAATAAATCGTGAGAGAAGAGAGAGAGAGGAGAGAGAGAGAGAGAGAGAGAGAGAGAGAGAGAGAGAGAGCGCTTTGACCTTTAAATTTATTGTCATTGCCCAAGTGGCCTATTGACAAGGGGGGGGGGGGGGGGGGGGGGGGGGGGGGGGGGGGGGGGGGGGGGGTATACACGACTTTCTTTTGTAAATACAAATACATTTTAAAAAAATCACATGATGCATTTAACGTAATGAAAAAAATAAACGACCCCCCCCCCCCCCAAAGAAAAAAAAAGAAAAAAAAAAAGAAGAGCTCTCTATGAACGGATACGACTTTAAGCTCTGACGTAAACTCATTTTCAAACTGAACACAAAGTAATAACAAGGATGAACAACAGGAACCAATAAGCAATAACTAAAATAATAAAAAGAACATTCTAGAATGCTATATTAGACCATCCAATGAAATTGTATCTGAAATTTTCAATAAATATTCTTGCTGGAGATTACAGCGTAATTATAAATGTTTCTTTAGGTGTGTCACAAAATGCTGGAGTTGACATAATATAAATGTTACTTTAGTTTAGTCATAAATGTTAAACTAATTGGAACTTAGCTGTAACTGTCGTAATTTCAGTGCGTCAGCAATAAACTTTGCAACCGATTTGATCATAATATCATCATCAGACGATAACATAGACAAAATATCTTGCCTACGGAAAGCTTCTAGATTGAGAACACCACATTTTTCAGGTATGGAAACATATGATTGACACTAAAACAGGAAATGCCCCTCATCATCAAGAATATGACCACACATAGGGCATGGGAACTGTGTGGACGTCTCAGGTTGAAACCATCTTTTGTTTGCATTGAAACCGAGTGTTCTTAGTCGAAATCTTGCATAACTTAGTCGATGCCATTTGTCAATGACTATTCGAAGATACTTTTCAGCTTGAAAAGCACACTTACACGAAAAAAGACAGCAGTATTTATCTTTACTTTCCATGTCCGAGTGCCAATTTTGTTTAAATGAACAAACGAGTCTGTCTTTCAATTCAGAAATAAACCCATGCTCGCTACCTACTTCCTGAGACAACAACACGATTCCAAAACCATGTTCTGATAAAAACTTTTAAACTTGATATGCCCAATTTTTCTTACCCAGCTCCATTTGTATAACCATCATGTCATAAGACTGCCTACATAAACGTGACCCTGGAAGTTTCAGTAGTGTTACAGTACTAACACTTAACAGACGAAGGAGGGAGGAAGGGAGAGCGAGAAGAGAGAGAGAGAGAGAAGAGAGAAGAGAGAGAGAGAGAGGAGAAGAGAGAGAGAGAACTCGAACTCGAAATGTTTATTGAGATAAGATGGATAAGCACAGGCCTCTTTACACCACACTCCCCCCCCCCCCCCAAAAAAAAAAAAAAAAAAGAAAAAAAAGAAAAAAAGGAAACGAAAGGAAAGAAGAAAAAAGTCCAGAAAAACTACACACACACACCACACACACACACACACACACACACACACTAATCAAAACAGAAGAACCGAACTAAACCTGACAGCAACAAACAAACACACATCAATTCAAAATAACAACAAACAACAACAAATACTTCAAATAAACAAACGTATGCAAACAGTAAAAATCAGCAGTTTTAGATAAATTCCAAGAAAGAGAGGAAGAGAGAGAGAGAGAGAGAGGGGAGAGAGAGAGAGAGAGAGGAGAGAGAGAGAGAGAGAGATTCTATCATTTTAAATTTATTTATTCTTTTATATCGAGGATAATGGAATAAGCATTTATGTGCCTTTTGACATCTAGTCCCCGTGTGTATGCGGTTTTGTAAATTCTGTCATCTGTTCCCACCGGCACACATTGGCCCACTCTTACGAAAAGCGGAACAGGATTTAACGTGTGCGCAAGATGTCCTGCGTGCGTTCGCACACGAGGCCTCGGTTGATAGTCTCATCCGAAGGACTTTTGGGGAGAGAAGAATCTGCACTGATGTTAACTCCAGGGGAAAATACCCCCTTGAACTGGAATCGAACCCGGGTCGTCAGATTTCGAGCGCAATGTTCTAACCACTAGGCTATCCCTAATGAGAGAGAGAGACAATGACAATGACAATGGCAAAGGTTTATTGTGATAAGCGAGATGCCCATTCACAAGGGGACAGTGGGAGGGGGGGTTGGGCACAAAACACAACATCTCATACACTGAGATTTTATCATGTCATGGATTCCATAACATGGTTACAGAATTGATTCATATTCTTTTCCGTTTGTTGTTGTTGTTGTTGTAACCTTTGGTTAGCCCTTACGATAAGAATTGGTAAGGGGAAGGAATTTCCTCCACAAAACTGTACAAATCAAAAATCAGCATCTCACAACAAACTGGTCTGCAACAAGGAAACTAGGTCACAATTCCTCTTCTTCTGTCTTTTTTCATGGCTTTTGAAATTTTCTGCCCCTAACACGTGATCAATTTGACACACTCCAGGTGATATGTAGCATACAGCTATCCTCTCTCTCTCTCTCTCTCTCTCTCTCTCTCTCTCTCTCTCTCTCTCTCCTCTCTCTCTCTCTCTCTCTCTCTCTCTCTCTCTCTCAACTTTTGACGTTTCTTTCTGTTAGCCAAAATGAAACTATTTACGTGGTTTGTTCTCCTTTATTTTATAGAGGTTTTGCTTTGTTTGGTTCTGTTTTGGTTTGGGTTTGGGGTTGTTGTTGCTTTTTGAGGGGGACTATTTGGTTGTTCCCTCTCCCCTTGTTGTTGCCGTTTTTGTTTTGCTCTTGGTTCTTGCTATTTTTTCGGTTTTGGTTTCTGTGTTTTCTTTTTTCTATTTGCCTTCTCTTCTTACTTGTTTTCTCCTTTTTTTCTCTCTCTCTCTCTCTCTCTCTTTGGTGATTTTTGTGGTGATTTTTGTGTAGATATTTTTTTCCGTAAGCTGTGTAAGTGTATTGCTATGGGCTTTACTTTACTTTATTTTATTATCATATATATCCTTAAGGGCGGGGACTGGATGTAAAAAAGCACATGGGTGCTTATTCATTATTCTCGAAATAAAAGAATTTGTCATTGTCATTGTCATTGTCACACACACACACACATTTACACACACATTACTAGATACGCATGTGACTATATCCACATGCATATACACACATACTATCATGCACACACACATACACACACACACATTCATACTTACATGCATATATATACATACATACTCTCAGGCACAACACACACACACACATACACACGCGCGCGCGTGCGCTCATACATACACATGCACACACACACACATCATGAAAGCACTCACACACGCAAGTACTCACGCACACACACGCACACACACAAACGAGAGAGGGAGAGAGAGAGAGAGAGAGAGAGAGAGAGAGAGAGAGAGAGAGAGAGAGAGAGAGAGAGAGAGAGAGAGACAGACAGGACAGACAGACAGAAACACAATGGGAGGGACGGGGGGGGGGGGGGGGGGGGGGGGAGGGAGGGGGAGAGCTATCAATAGACTATTCTATCCTTGTATCCTACACTACAAAATAATAAGTTGCAGTCGATGACTGACTGATTTTGCAACGTTTGTCAATAAAAACAAAGAAAGCAAAATAAGACAGAAGAAAAAGAGAAAAAGGAGAAGAACAAGCCACCAAGAAAGAAAAGAAGAATAAAAAGAGGAA
>CM054148.1:4600689-4608189 GCA_028751875.1 Rapana venosa
TCTTTCTTTGTTCTTCTTGTTCTTGTTTTTGCTCTTCTTGTTCTTCTTCTTTTCTCTGTTCTCTCTTGTTCTTTTGTTCTTCTTCTCTTCTTCTTCTTCTTCTCTCGCAATTTTTAGTGATTCTGTTTTCTTCTCTCTTCTCTCTTCTTCTTCTCTTCTCTTCCTTCTTCTTGTTTATCATTGTCTTGGTCTTGTTCTTCCTCATCTCAACCTTGTTTTTTTTATTGTGATTGTCATCGCAGTTTTTTTCTTCGTCTTTTCGATATTTGTTTTGTTTTGGTTTTTTAGTTTTTTGTCGTGGCTTTTTCTTCACCTTCTCCTCTCCCTCCTCCCCCCCCTCTAACTTTTTTCTTAATTCTTGACGATTTTCAGGTAATAACTATTACCAATATCTGACCGATAGACAACAAACAATAATTACTGCAAAGATAATGAAAAGAATGCCTAAAGAGTACACTTATAGGACTCTCTCTCTCTCTCTCTCTCTCTCTCTCTCTCTCTCTCCTAAACAGGATAATAATCGCATCACCTTCAGACATCCAGCTATGCACAAGGAGAGTGCATGTAGCGGTTGTTGGTTTGTGGAGCGTGGATGGTAGCAGTGTAACAGAACACTGACAGGAACAAACAGCCAGTGATGAAGTCTTGGGTGGTGATGACGACCGGTGAGGTGGCCGAATGGTTCAGACACTCTGCACGTTTGCTCTAGTGCCAAGTCCGAGTCGGCAGTCTTTGGCTGCAATCCCCTTTAATATTGATTTTTTTCCTTCTGTTTTTATATAACTCAAGCGTATATGTATATCTATATATTTATCTATTTATTTATCTATATCTCTCTGTCTATCGATATCTTTACCTATTTATATAGCATATATACTAATACCTATCCTTAATATGATATTTAGATATAACCATATCTTCTTATAATAAGACTAGATAGATAGATAGATGACAGAACTAGATGATACATATCGATAGATAGATAGATAGATAAATAGATATAGATAATAGTATAAATAGATAGATAGATAGATAGATAGATAGATAGATAGATAGATAGACAGATCAGATAGATAGATAGATAGATAGATAGTAGATAGATAGATAGATAAGTAGATAGGATAGATAGGAAGATAGATAGAAGACAGACAAATAGACAGATAGATAGATAGATAGATAGATAAGATAGATAGATAGATAGATAGACAGACAGAAGATAAGATAGATGTAGATAGATAGATAGAAGAGAAATAGACGAAGAAGACAGACAGACAGATAGAATAGATAGAGAATAGATAGATAGATAGATAGATAGACAGACAGACAGACAGATAGAAGATAATAGATAGATAGATAGACAGACAGACAGACAGACAGATAGATAGACAGACATACAGACAGACAGACAGACAGATAGATAGATAGATAGATAGATAGATAGATAGATAGATAGAAGATAGATAGATAGATAGATAGATAGATAGATAGATAGATAGATAGAAGATAGATAGATAAATAGATAGATAGATAGATAGATAATAGATAGATAGATAGATAGATAGATAGATAGATAGATAGATAGATAGATAGATAGATAGATAGATAGATAGATAGATAGATAGATAGATAGATAGATAGATAGATAGACAACAGCCCTTCTTGAGGATGCCCGTGGCCTGTCAGTAGAAATAGCATCCCCCACCATCCAGAAATTCAGAGCTAGTAATTCCCCCTTTTCTATCCCTCTCTTTGTTTCTGCTTTGTTCGTGTTTTTCCTGTCACCTCCGTCTTGACTTTTTTTGTTTTTGTTTGTTTGCCTTCGGGGTCCATTCTTCTGCCTTTTCCTATTCCAGAAAGACTTTAAAACATTCACAATTCATTCCCGCGCCAAATTCGGATGCGCTGGGCCTGACTTGTCAGGTGCTGAACGGCAGCACAACGCATTTTTCATTCATATGACAGACAACAATAGTTGCTGTCTGAGTGTTCGACAAAGAAGAAGAAGAAGAAGGAGATATATTATATATATATATATATATATATATATATATATATATATATATATATATATATATATATATATATATATGTATATATATATATAATATATATATATCTATAATAAAACTACTACTACTACTACTAATAGTAATAACAATAATGGTAATAATAATAATGAGAATAATGAGAATAATAATAATAATAATAATAATAATAATAATAATGTATTGAATTTATATAGCGCTGAATCTTGTAAAGCAACAAATCAAAGCGCTCAGATGACTTTTTTTTGTATCGAGGATAATGGAATAAGCACTCATGTGCTTTTTTTACATCCAGTCCCCGTGTGTATGCGGTTTTGTAAATTTTGTCATCTGTTCCCACCGGCACACAATGGCCTACTCTTTCGAAAGCGGAACATATATCTCTGTCTGTATGTCTCTCTGTCTCTGTCTCTGTCTGGGGGGCTGGGGGAAAGCGAGTGCTCCGACCACTGAGCTATCCCGTCCCCTTTCCCCAGAGAGAGCAGCCCGAATTTTCATGCAGAGAAATCTGCCGCGACTTTTAAAATGGTATACAATACAAGCTTTGACCAATATTGTCCTGAACCGTACGTTGTCATTAACGGCATGAGTCGGGATAGGCAAGGTAAGGCTCGGAGGAAGAAGAAATGGCCTGACTTTTCTTTCCACTTCCCAAGGAGTCATTATTTAGGGCACTGTACTGAAGACTTTGGGCATCTCTTATGACCTTCTTCTTCTTCTGTGTTCCCTCATGTTGGGTGGAGTATATGGTGCCAGGTCTTCTCCTGTGTGTGCTTGTCACTCTGTATGCAGGAGGTCTGCCCGCTGGCCTCAGCCCACACGTCCCCACTTCAGGGTAGTTCATTGTAGTAAGAAGTTTATTAGAAAAAAATGCTTGAAAAGGGGCAGCAGAATGGGCTGGGTAGGCAGAAAACAAGCGAGAGAGAGAGAGAGAGAGAGAGAGTCGAACTCGAATGATTTATTCACAAAAACTCCATTGGCCCATACATGAAGGGGGTTGCCGAACTGCTTAATATTTTGGCGGAGGGAAAAACAATAGTAGCGACAAAATGTTAAAATCAGCTACGAAAATTTGACTTAGGATAACAATATATCTCTTATTTTGACAGCTTTATACAAAACATAAAAAGTGAGACTGCGCACAACCTGAGGATGACATGATGCCAGGAGTAAACAAAATAAATAAATTAGGCTGTCTACTATAAGTTTTTTAACGGGGATGTACTTCTGCCTAACATCCCCTTATACTGGACAACATAGCACAACCCAAAATATACTTCGTCCTATCCTCCGCTGCATGCTGAGAGAGAGAGAGAGAGAGAGAGAGAGAGAGAGAGAGAGAGAAGAGAGAAGCCAGAAAGAGAGAGAAGAGAGAGAGAGGGAGAGAGAGAGAATGACAATGACAATGACAAATTCTTTTATTTCGAGGCTAATGAATAAGCACTCATGTGATAGAGAGAAGGCCCAAACGCTCAGAGTGCCTCTGATTACTAGGATGGTGTTTTAACCACTAGGCCAGGCTACTTGGCATGGCCACAGAGGAGAGAGAGAGGTCATTATTATTTTGTGAAGGAAAGGAAACGGCCTGCTATGGTAACTGATAATGGAGGGCTCTCTCTCTCTCTCTCTCTCTCTCTCTCACACACACAGGGCTAGCCAACTAGCTAGCAACGCCCAGCCTAGTATAGTAGGCTCAAATTAGGGGGCTCTTTCTGATACTCTCTTGTGTCGTAAATATAGCTAGGGTAGGCTAGGCTAGCTGGTGTGTATGTGTTAGTGTGAGTGTGTGTTAGTGGTTTTTTTTTTAATTGTGTGTGTGTGTGTGTGTTCGTGTGTGTGTGTGTGTGTGTGTTAGTGTGTTATGTGTGTGTGTGTGTGTGTTAGTGTGTGTGTGTGTGTGTGTTAGTGTGTGTGTTTTCTCTGTCTGCCTGCCTGCTCTGTCAGTCCCCTCTCTCTCTCTCTCTCTCTCCTCTCTCTCTGTCGATCTGTCTGTCCGTCAGTCTATCTATCTATCTATCTATCTATCTATCTCACTCCCTATCTGGCTGGCTGTCTATTTGTCTGTCTATCTGTCTGTCTCTCTGTCTCTACCTATATCTCTCCCTTTCTCCCCATTCTCTCTCTCTCTCTCTCTCTTCTCTCCTCTCTCTCTCTCTCTCTCTCTCTCTCTCTGTCGATCTGTCTGTCCGTCATCTATCTACTATCTATCTATCTCACTCCCTATCTGGCTGGCTGTCTATTTGTCTGTCTATCTGTCTGTCTCTCTGTCTCTACCTATATCTCTCCTTTTCTCCCCATTCTTTCTCTCTCTCCTCTGTCTGTATATCTCTCTGTGTCTCTGTCTCTCTATCTCTTCGTTTTCTCTCCCTTTCTCTCTTCCTCTCTCTGTCTTTGTCTCTCTTCCTCTGCGTGCGTCTCTCTCTCTCTCTCCCTCCCCCCTCTCTTTTTCTCCCCTCACTCCCTTCCCCCCCCCCCCCCCCCCCCCCCCCCCCCATCTCTCTCTCTGTCTCTGCCTGTCTGTCTGCCTCTCTCTCTTTCTCTTTTATTTTATTTTATCCTACCTATGTGAATGTCTTAACCTGTACACTCCTTCACGTTCCCTTCGATCTACTGCAGATACCTTATGCCTACGAATACCTAGATTCAACCAATCCACTGTTGGCCTCCGCTCATTCTCTATTTCTGGTCCATCCATCTGGAACAACCTTCCTCTCTCTCTTCGCCAGAAACCTAGTTATGACACTTTTAAATCCAGCCTCAAGACATATTTATTTCAAACCTAAGACTTCCCCCCTCCTGTTTCATATCTAACCCATGTTCTATCACCCTGCTAAAGTATACGGCCTGTGCGAGTGTATGTGTGCTTTTGAAAAACATTTGACTATCGAAATTTTGTTTCATAGATTTTGTCTGCATCGCACCATGTTTGTAAATATCTGTTTGTTTAAACTTTTGATTATTTATCATTGATTGCATGACAGTGTAAGATTAGGTTGAATGCATGCGCTTTGATTTGTCTTTGCAAGATATAGCGCTATATAAGTTCCATTTATTATTATTATTATTATTATTATTATTATTATTATTATTATTATTTTATTATTATTATCATATATATCCTTAAAGGCGGGGACAGGATGTAAAAATGCACATGGGTGCTTATTCACTATCCTCGAAATAAAAGAATTTGTCATTGTCATTGTCATTGTCTCTGTCTCTCTCGCTTGCTTTCTTGCTTGCTCGCTCGCTCTCGTTCTTAAAGTTTAGCAACGAATAATGAAATGACTTTGCAGATGTGAGTGGAGAGGTTGATGTTTGCCTGAGGGAGAGAGAGAGAGAGAGAGAGGGAGAGAGAGGAGAGAGAGAGAGAGAGGGCGAGAGAGGGAGAGAGAGAGGGAGAGAGAGAGAGAGAGGGAGAGAGAGGGAGAGAGAGAGAGAGAGGGCGAGAGAGGGAGAGAGAGAGGGCGCTTCAGTAGTAGGGGTACTCCCTTTCCCCTTTCCTCCAATCTGATGGCCTGTGTTCTTGATCTCTTTACGTCTTTGTTTGGCGAAAAAATTTCCTTCAAGTTATAATTTTATTCCGTGATGCTAGTGTATTCGTAATTTGATCTTTTTAATCTTTAGTCTTTACTTGGTTTTATTTGTTTAGGTGGGTACTTTTTTGGGTGTGTTTTTGTTCTTCTTGTTCCTGTTCTTGTAGTTCTTGTTCTTTGGAATCTATTCATTCTCTTCCTTAAATTTGTTGTTATTGTTGTTGTTGTTTCTTCTTCTTCTTCTTCTTCTTCTTCGTTTTCTTCTTCTTCTTCTTCTTCTTCTCTTCTTCTCTTCTTCTTCTTCAAATTCTTCTCTGCAATTTTTCTTGAAAATTATTCACTTCGCAATTCCTCTTCCCTATCTTCCATCCTTTTCTCCGCATGTATAATAATATTTTGGTCTCTGTTTTCCATGCCTCTCTCTCCCCCCCCCCCCCCCCCCCCCGCCTCTGTCCATCTCCCCCACACCCCTCCCTCTCTATCTTTCTCCCTTCCTTCCTTCCTTCCTCCCTCCCTCTCTCCCTTCACCTACGGGCCATAACAGTTTTAGGTGGGGGTTACACCTTTCACATGCGTGGCTTCACACAGCAAGACAAAGCCACCTCACACAATGTCTCCTCTTTATTGGCGATTCTTTCATCTTTCGAGCTCTAGGGGGTGGGGACACACACAACAACAAAAGACAGGGCTGTGGCAGTTTTTCGGGGCCTGGCATGTTCCGCATTGTGGCTTCCATCACACAGTCCGACTTTTCTCACAGCGAAGATGAAGGCAGCGATAGTTTGGCTGGCTGGCTGTTATTTCATCCGTCTGTCCGTCTCTTTGTTTGTCTGTCTGTCTGTCTCTGTTTCTGTCTGTCTGTCTCTGTCTTTTTCTGTCTGGTTGGCTAGCTGTCTGTCTGTCTGTCTCTGTTTCTGTCTGGCTGTCTCTGTCTTTTTCTGTCTCTGTCTGTCTGTCTGTCTGTCTCACACCTACCCACCTACCCACCCCCACACACACTTACACACACACACACACACACATATACACAAACTCACACACACACACAACTATAATTCGTGATAAGGGCGGGCACACCACTACTTGTTCAAAATCATCAACATAAAAAAAATTGATTTGAAATATGTCTCTGTCTCTATCTGTCTGTCTGTCTGTCTCTCTCTCTCTCTCTCTCTCTCTCTCTCTCTCTCTTCTCTCTCTCTCTCTCTCTCTCTCTCTCTCTGCCTCTCTTCTGTGTTCTGTCTGTCTGTCTGTCGTTTGTGTGGTTGTGTGTGTGTACGTGTCTGTCTGTCTCCCAATGTCTGTCTTTTTTTTTGTCTCTGTCTGTCTGTCTCTCTTTCATGGATATAATCCCAATGAAGGGCGAGGACTAGGTGTGAAAAAAAGCTCATCTCCGTTGGTTCATTATCATCAACATAAAAGAAGTTGATTGAAATATCTCTCTCTCTCTCTCTCTCTCTCTCTCCCATCTGTCTGTCTGTCTGCCTGTTCTCTCTCTCTCTCTCCATCTGTCTGTCTGTCTGTCTGTCTGTCTCTCTCTCTCTCCATCTGTCTGTCTGTCTGTCTGTCTCTCTCTCTCTCCATCTGTCTGTCTGTCCTGTCTGTCTGTTCTCTCTCTCTCTCTCTCTCTCTCTCTCTCTCTCTCTGTCTGTCTTCTCTCTCTCTCTCCATCTCTTCTCCTCTTCTCTCTCTCTCTCTCCATCTGTCTGTCTGCCTTTCTCTCTCTCTCTCCATCTGTCTGTCTGTCTGTCTGTCTGTCTGTTGTTCTCTCTCTCTCTCCATCTGTCTGTCTGCCTGTTCTCTCTCTCTCTCTCTCCCTCTTCGTCACATACACGCCTTAACATGCTGATGTCCAAGTGAAACCTTTCACCATTCGCAAGCTTCCTAAACAAACAAACAACAACAACAACAAAAGCAAACCT
>CM054148.1:4630689-4636643 GCA_028751875.1 Rapana venosa
TTTTTTAAAGAAAAGAGGTGTTAAAATTCCAATGTGTTACAGCTGCATCCAAGCCCAAAATTTCTGCACCATAAAAAACACAGTGGGTTTTTTGTTTTTGGGCATCAAATATCTTAATAAAACCAAATCAAAAGAGAAAATTATTCAATTTTCGTATTTTTTTCAACACAAATAAAAAGCTTGTTTACCTCGATTTCCCAAAATCTTTACATCATTTTGTAAAAACTAATTTTTAGTAGAAAAACAAATTCCTAAATTTTTATATACTTTAAATTAACAGGCATGATTTTTTCCATTGTACAACCATTTTAAAGAGCAGCTAAATATCCCCCTTTTTTCTAAATTTACAAGGAAAATTCTTTTACTCAGATTAACCTTAAGATCCAGTGCTGTTGAAGCACTGTTTAAGCTTTTTAAAAAAACTCTTTTGAAAAAACCTTTGGGACTTTTTTCAGATAGCGGATAACTTCATCAGCAAGCAAAGGGAATAAAACTTTTGGCGAAATTTTGGGGGAAAAACTTTGGCCCCAATTTTTTACCTTTATTGAGGGATGTCTCTGGCTAATCTTTGAAAAAAACAGAAAACAAAAAGGGGGCTACATACATCACCCTGTTTAAACCGGGGGTACAGTATTTATGTCAGTAAACTTTAGTTCCACATTTTATTTTGTTTTCTGACTTTCTAAATTTTTACTTGGCTCTAAAAACATGGGTTTATTTTTACCCTTTCACCCCAAATTTTTTGGGGAAAGAATGGGCCCACAAAAATTTTCCCTTTTTAACAGAAAAAAAATCCCTTTTTAAAAAGTCAATAAATGCAAATTTAGAGCTTACGGTTATGAGAAAAAGTTTCGGGACAAACGCAAGAGATAAACATATGATTATAGGGGGAGTATCCTCCCCTTTAAAACCAGTTTGGGTGCTCACCTGTAATATTATTCTTCATAACCCTTTCTTGAAACCTATTGTTAATTTAGAACTATATAACTTTCTACTTATGTCAGTAAGAAAAAATTCCCCCCGGTATTTATTAGGGTTAACAAAAATCCCCCTTTTTTTGAAATTTTAGTTTTTAGATTCAGCCCAGTTATCGGAAAAAAGACCATCACCCAAAAATTTTTTGAAATTTTAAAAGGGAAAAGCACAATATTTTCACCCCCATATTTTAGCAATTCCCCAATGTTTTTTGATAAAGGACCCGCTTTCTCACTCTTTAATTTTCTAAGTGCCCCAAATTTCTCATCTTTAGTTATAGGACGACCCAAAATCGTCCCCCAGTTCCAAAAATGTCGACTCAGTAATCAGGGAGTTGGCAATGTTCTTTCCCAACCGGGGGTTTTGAAAAAATGTTGAAACCACTGTAACGGGATATACTATTCTTTGGCTGACTTTTTCTAAATGACGCCTTTTTAACATTTTTCCCCAGAACTGGTTTGGGAAGGATAGATGACATCATATCTGAAAGTAAGGTCTTATTAACCGGGTTCTTTTTCTTTCAAGCATGCTTTTATATTCCCTTTTGGGTGACACAGTCACGTTTTTTGTCCTCATTTCTTAATGGGTTTTTTGGAAAATTTTTCAGAAGTTTTTTTGACCTTATATTTCATACTTTTTCATTCCTTTTTTAAACCCAAATATCATTTGATTGGGGCCTTTATTGAAAATTTTTTTCCTGTTTCTTTATACAATATCCCGGCTTTTATGAAACCATTAAACAAATCTAAAAATTCAATTTGGGTTTCCAAACCATCAAAAAAGGCATTAAAAAAAAATTTCACACATGGGCACATCTTGGAGTTTTTTTTTATAAACTGAGAGTTTTTTTTTGATCCCTTTCAAACTTTTTTCCCTTTAAAAGATGGGCTTAAAAATTTCCCCCACCTGTATTGTTACTGGAAAATTTAAAAATAATTCAAAAGGAAGGTGATCGAAACAGAACGCTCGGCAACCCAAAAATACACAAAGAGGGCAAAAATCTTAGAAAAAAAAACATCTGACACAAAAAATTTCATTTAAAACTTTCATCCTCCATCAGAGAAGATGTATAGCGCCTTGTTGGTCACCATTAAAAATACCCATTTAGAATTTTTTAATTTAAAAGCAGTGCACATTTTTCAAAGTAATTTACTATAAATTTTTGATAACCAATTTCCCGAAAATTTCGATTGGGTGCTGAGAGACATACTTTTTCTTTGGACTTTTTGAAATAAAATCATTTTTACATGCGACAAGAAAAATTTTGGGGCCTGCTGTTTAATTTTCCACATAGTATTATAATTTTAATTCATCCAGTTTTCCCCCCACAATTTTTTAAAAATTCTTCCCCCAAACTAATTCCATTATTATTTTTCAAAATGTTTAAAAAAGGCGAACCTTCAGGGGGGATTTACACACAACAAGCAAAACATTTTTTCGTACACAACCCGAGATTTGTCACAGAGAAAAGTTTCAAAAATTAGGATATGGGAACATCTAAACAATTCACAAAGGCAAATTAATCATGCCTTATTAAAAAAACCAAAACCCCTAAACCCCTTCCCCTTTATGGCTAACTTTAAAATTTCCGGGCTTTTCAGAAGGCCCTTTTAGCAGTAAAAAAAATCTGGGTGGCATTTTCCCAGGAATGTTTCTATCCTACATATAAAAAACAAAAAAACTACCAAAAAATACCAAAAACCCTATCAGCCCGTTTTGCAACAATCCATTTACGTTCCAAGCAAAAATTTAAAAAAATTTTTTTTGTTTTTTCTGTATTACCCCAATTCAAAATTGGGTCCACCCCTCAAGACTTTACTGTCACCCAAATTTCATTGACATGACAAAAACAAAAGCATTTAGGGTTTTTTAACCGCATTAAAGAAGGGCCCCTTTTAAAGGAAAGCTGCCTACACAACATGGTCCAATTGGTTTGACCTAGGGCCCAAAATCAAAACCCCCTGTCCTTTGTCCTTAAAGGGGGCCCTTTTTATTTGGCAATTGGGGTTCACGCCCCCTTCCCTTACAAAAAAAAAAATGAGCCCCCAAATTGGCTAAGCCCTATTTAAAAGAGTGTTTAAATGGGGCTGATGAACCCGGTGGGGTTTTTTACTTTTTCCCCTAAACCCCCCATCCTGTAAATTAGACTAAAAGGCAAAGGGTGATTGTATTTTGGGCCCCCGGCCCCCAAAAGGGGGGGGGGGTAATTTCCCCCTTTTTTTTAAGACATTAAAGGGGCTCCCTTTTTGCCCTTTTTTGATCAAATTGGGAATTTTTAAGACCATTCTCCTTTTTTCAAATTTTTTTTTTCCCCCTTCCCTACATTCCCCCCCAAATATGGGGTCCCGAAATTTTGGGCCTTTATCTCAACAGTTTTGGAAAAATTTTGTCGTCTAAAAAAAATCCCTTTAACCTTTCAAAAAGATTTTTTGCCTTTTTAATTTTTTAACTTTTTTCTTTATAAAAACAACACCTGGCAATAAATTTGGGAGAGTTGGGTTTAAAAATTTAACCCGGCCAAAACTAAACAAAAATTAAAATCGCTTAAACCAAATTTTTTGGAAAAAAGATTTTTCAAAGAAAATTTCACAATCAGCTCCTTAGTTAAATTTCTTTTCCCCCCCTTTTCCCTGCCATGGATAATGAAATGGGCCTCTTGGGCCCGGGCCCTTTTTAAAAGTTGCATTCTTTTCTATTTTTCCCCCTTGTTCCCTCAGTTCCCGTAAATTTTATTGCCCTTTTAAATCTAAAAATTTTTAGTCCTTTGATTGTTCAGTCTTGTCTAATATCACAATTTCCCCTTTCAAAGGGTTTAACACTGTTTTGGGCAACTTTGTATTTGACTTCCCCTTTGTCTCTGTTTTTGGGCTTTAGCAAATTTTTCCACTTTCCCCCCCTTTTGGGCCCCCATCGTGGTAAATTTTCCTCAGGAGTACCGGGAAAGGGGGGACTCCTGTCTACTGTGTACAGTTTTAGGTGTGCTGGCGGCCAATTTCTGCAATTACTTTGGTTTTCCCTGCAGCTTTTTTCCCGTGAAAGTGCTTAAAGGGCCCCCAGCACCACTCGTCAGGGTGGGTTTTCCTCAGCTTCCGTCCTTGAACCCGGTCCAGGTTCGTCTCCACATCACCCCCAAAAACCGGGAAACAAAAAAGGGCCCCCCCGAATAGATAGGGGAGGGTAGTCCTAAAAAGACACCGCTCGCCCCATTTTTTGCGTCAGGGGGTTGGGGCCCCCTGCCCAAGGCCGATTTGAATTTCTGCCCCTTTTTGGGCATGAAGCAGGCGAATACTGGCAAATGGCCCCCAGACAAACCCTGTACAACGCAGCGTATTCCCCCCCCTTATCTAACTGTATGCTAACAATGAAAAAAACTAAGGCCCAAATTAAAACTAGCTATAATTCACAAAAATACTTTAGCCCAAATTTCCCCACGTCCCTTCCCCCTTCGCTTACGGATTTGGGCCCCCCAGAGGGGGAGAGAGAGGGGAGAGAGGAGAGAGAGGAGGGGGCACGGCTCTGTGGGTGGGGGGGTTTGGGTACAGGGGCTTTTGTGTGTTTTTGAGAGAGAGAGGGGGGAAGAGGGAAGGGATATATATAAAAAAAAGAGAAAAAGGGAGAGAGAGAGAGAGAAGAGGGGAGAGGGGGGAAAAAGGGGAGAGAAAGGGAGAGAGAGAGAGAGAGAGAGAGGGGGGAAAGAGAGAGAGAGAGAGAGAGAAGTTTAAAAAAAACCTGACAATTCGGGGGGTTTTTTTTGTTTTTCAGAAACAGTCTACAAAAAGGGCTACTACCAAACAGTCAAGAAATGTGAAACTTGCGTTTAAAAATCACAGAAAGCCTCTTCACACATAACCAGCACAACGGGCTTCAGCTTCTAAACCATCAGGCCCAACCTTGAGAAAAGCGCCTTAAAACCTAAAACTAAAACAAAAAAAGTAAAATGTCTTTCGAAATATGGAAGCAAAAAAACCTAAAAAGCAACGATGGAACTGAATAGCAACAAAAAATAACAACAAAAAACATAAAAAAAAAAAACAGTTCATACCAGAAAAAAAGGAAGACTAAAACCTCTTTTTTTAAAAACCTTTCAGAGATAAAACACTTTTAGATTGAACCACCAGATAATAAAAAAAGGCAGTAGGGCACATTGCAGAAACCCAGAAGAAACTACGTAAACAGTGGAACAAAACTCTTTATACAGCATTAACTACAAAAACAACAGAAGCAAAAAAAGAACCTGCGCAGAGTATCAACAGCAGCAGAGCACGCACAGCAGGACAACAACAAAACTGCAACAGAAAAAACGAGAAGTCGAATGACAAAAGCTTTTTCAAACTTCGCAATCTGACCTTTAATCTCAGAGACGCCCGAGAAGTTGCGTCAGCCGTCATCCCTTCTCCAACCACGTGTGTAAACTGTGTGTGTGACTCATTCCGGGGTTCCGTGACGTAAGTGCCCGAGGGAAAATAGTAGTAAGCTGTCCCTCGGAAAAGGATTGGGAAGTCGTCCCCCTCTGAGTCATTTGGGGCTTGCGTCATCATCTTCGACCTTTATTCTCATCAAAAAGAACGAAAGGGCATATTTTGTGAATTCATCATTCGTTTTTCTTCATTGTTCGTTCGTTTGTTCGTTAATTAATTAATTAATTCATTATTCATTTATCCCTTCACTTGTTCGTTTTTTTGTACGTTCATTTTCCATCGTTATTTTTTACTTGTTTAATTTACAGATGATTTTTTTTGGGTAACTTATTTCTTTCTCGCGTATTATTCATTCCTTTTGGGCTCCATTTATTCATTCATTTTTTGTTTTTTTTTTTTTTTCTTTCTTTTTTTCTTTCTTTCTTTTTTTTCTTTCTTCCTTTTTACCAGTCAGTAATCGTCAAGTCGTCTATCATTGAGGATCATCATTTGTAGCTTCGAAAACCTCCCCCCTTTTTCCATTTGTTTTTTTAGACATCCTTACGATCAAAAAGGTACAAT
>CM054148.1:4637143-4644643 GCA_028751875.1 Rapana venosa
GAATCAGATCATTAAAGGGAACGACTTTAAAGAATTGCCGACTAATGGCCTTATTTCGTTACAGACCCTTCTCAAACACATTTAAGTATTGCAACCACAAGAAGATTAATGCACTATATTTTAATTAAAATTAAATGCATTATAAAAAATTTGTAAAAATGTGAGGTGCCTCTGTGGGAACATATTTCCAACACTCACATCATATTTGAGTGTTCAATTGTAAAACCTTTTTACCCACATTTTGTGACAGTCTGTGAAAGTGTTTTTTAAAAATCCGAAATTAGCCTTTGCCAGTTAAATGCTATTGCACGCCCATTAGAGTATTTGTTAGTTATTTTATAGATGTTTCATGTTAACAATTTGTTAAATTTTAAATGTTTACTCATGTTAAGATTCCCCCCACCCCTTTAATTGCATGAAAAAACCAACACACATGTTACCTAATCAGTCTTTCTCTTACATTCCCCTCTCCACTACATCCACTACATTTCCACATTCCTTTGTCTAATATCACTAAGAGTGAACAGACGTTAAATTGAAGACAACAACAACAAACACACATATAAACACACATATAAACACACACTCACACACACACAAACACACAAAAACACAAAACACACACACACCACACCCACACACACCACACACGCGCACAAACACGACACAAACGTATACAACACACACAACGCCCCCACCACCCCTCCCCACACCCCACACACACATACACCACACACATACCTACCCTCCACCCCCTCCAAATTACACACCTTCCCCCTCCTTCCCTCCCTCCCTCAATCCCTCTCTTCCCTCCACACCCCAACTTCCACAATATAAACAGAAAGAGATACACGAGATAGATAGATAGATAGATAGATAGATAGATAGGTAGATAGATAGGTAGATAGATAGTAATAGATAGAAATAGATAATAGATAGTAGAAAGATAGATAGAAAATGGGTAATAATAGTAGATAGATGTAGATAGAAGGTAGATAGATAGATAGATAGATGATAAAGTAGATAGATAGATAATAGAAAAGATGGGTAGATAAGATGGGAAAGATAGATAGTAGTAATAGATAGATAGATAAAGATAGGTAGAAAAATAATAGATAATAGATGGGTAGGTAGATAGATAGATAGATAATAATAGATAGTAGATAGATGGGTAGATAGAAAAGGTGAAGATATATAGAAGATAGAAAATGATAGAAAGATAGATAGATAGATAGATAGATAGGTAGATAATAGTAGATAGATAGGAAAATAGATAGATAGATAGATAGATAGATGAAAAGATAGATAGATAGATAGATAGATAGATAGGTAGATAGATAGTAGATAGATGGTAGAGATAATAGATAGATAGATAGGTAGATAGATAGATAGATAATAGTATAGGTAGGTAGGTAGTAATAGATATAATAAAAGATAGATAATAGGTAGATAATAGTTAGATATAATAGTAATAGATAATAGATAGATAGATAATAAAAGATAATAGATAATAGATAGATAGATAATAGATTGATGATAGATAAAATAGATCATTATCCACCCCGTGAGAGTAAAAAAAGCTAAAGAACACACGACGCAAGGAACTGTGTAACAGCAAAAATTGCAGACGACAAAATGTAAGAATGTTCTCTCTCTGTCCTGTCTTTTTCCCTCTTTCTCTCTCTCACTCTCTCATTTCCTCTGTCTCCCTCTCTCTCTTTTTGTCTCTCTCTCTGTGGGGATTGGATGTAAAAAAGCACACGAGTGCTTATTCATTATCCTCGAAATAAAAGAATTTGTCATTGTCATTGTCATTCTCTCTTTCTCTCTGTCTCTCTCTCACTCTCTCTCTCTCTCTTTCTCTCTCACTCTCTCTCTCCTCTCCTCCTCTCTCTCTCTTCACTCTCTCTCTCTCTCTCTCTCTCTCTCTCTCTCCCTCTCTCTCTTACAGTTTATAGCCTACACAGAGATCGATAAGAGGCCGTGGCTTTTTCGTTCGATACTTGTCAATAGGGGCCCCACAGCTGTTCAGCTCTTGTTCCTTTTGTTATTGTCGTTGTTGTTGTTGTTGTTTGTTGTTGTTTTTATTCTTCTCCACCCCCGAGTGTCAGTGGTGACTAGTGCATTTCATTCGTCTATCCAAGTTTGGTGTCGTTGTTGTGGTGGTGTTGGTGTGTGGTGGTGGTGATGGTGATGGTGGTGGTGGGGTTGGTGTGTGGTGGTGGTTGTGGTGGTAGTGGTGGTTGGTGGTGGTATTGGTGTGATGGTGGTGGTTGTGGTATTGGTGGTGATGGGGGTGGTAGTGGTGGTGGTGGTATTGGTGGTGATGGTGGGGATGGTGGTGGTGTTGAATCGTTTTGTTCTTCTAGTTTTTTTTGTTTTATCTTGCTTTTGTTTTGGTTGTTGTTGTTGTTGTTCTTATTATTATTATCATTTCTTCTTCTTCAAAACTTCTTCTTCAAATTCTTCTTCCTCTTCTTCAAATTCTTCTTCTTTCTTTTTCTTCTTCATATTCTGCATGACGTTACAACCGCTGTCATTTTTGTAAACATTGATGTTGTCATGACAACACATGTTCTTGTACTTTCTGGTTTTGTTTGGTTTTGTTTTGTATGATGTGTTTTGATCGTCAATATATTTGTTCAGTGGGGTTTGGCCATTGTCCACAGACATTTCTGCCTGTGTTTGTTTTGTCATTAAATTGTGATGGAGAGCGTGCACACTTTAGGCGTGTGCGTGATTGTCTGTGTACGTGCGTCTTGCTTGTGTGTGCGTGTGTGTGCTTGTGTGTGCGTGTGTGTGTGTGCGTGTGTGTGCGTTTTGTACGTGCTTGTGCGTTTGTGTGCGTGTATGCGTGTGTTGTGTGTGTGTGTGTGGTGTGTGTGTGGTGTGTGTGTGTGGTGTGTGTGTGTGTGTGTGTGGTGTGTGTGTGTGTGGGTGTGTGTGTGTGTGTGTGTTGTGTGTGTGTGTTGTGTGTGTGCTATCTGAAGCAGAAGTCTGATGTCATCAGTGAGCATCTGTGATTGATTACTTACTGTTGCGGGTCACCCCGCATGGCACTTCAATGCAGCCTGACTGCGCATTTCTGTTAACACCCACCCACTCCCCCTTACCCTTCCCCCCACACCTCTCCCCCCCCTCCCCTCCCTTCCCCCCTCCTTCCTCCTACCACCCACCCCCCCACATACGGGGGTTTAAACCACACCTCGAAACTTTAAAAACTCAACACCTCCCCCCCCCCCTCAACCCCCCCCCCCCCCCCCCCCACCCCCCCCCCGTGTTCTTCTGGTTTCCGCTCTCTGTTGTCCTTTTCTCCTTTTGGGCCCCGTTCTCCATCGCTGCCGCGTCTCTTTTTTTTTGGTTCTTTTTTTTTTTTTGTTTTTTTTTTTCTCCTCCCCTCTCTCCCCTCTCCTCTCTCCCCTCTCTCCTCTCTCCCCTTTTTTGTCTTTCCTCTTTACCTCCTTTTTCCCCTTTTTCCCTCCCCCCCCCCCTCCTTAAAAAAAAAAAAAAAAAAAAAAACCCCCTAAAAAACTAAAAATCTTTTCCTTTTTTCCCTTGTCCTCACCCTCTATCACCCTCTCTCTCCTCTCTCTCTCCCCCCTCTCTCCCCCCCTCTCCCTCTCCCCCCCCATCTCACCTCTCTCCCCCTCCTCCCCCCCCCCTCTCACACCCCTCCCCTCCCCCCCCTCCCACTCCAACCCCCCCCCCACACCCCTCCACCCCCCCCCCCGCCCCCAACCCCCACCCTTTTAAAATAATTTTCTCTCCCTTTCCTTTTTAAAAATAGCTCCCCCAAAAACCCAAACTCTCCATTTTTTTCTTTTTTTTTTTTTTTTTTTCTTCCCCCTCTCTCTCTCTCTCCTCTCCCCTTTCCCCTTCTTCCTCCTCCTTATCAAATTGCTCATTTCATTTTGCGACAGATCGAATTAACAAATCTTTTCGGGATTTTTTTTTTTGCTGTCTTTTTTTGGGTGGTGTTATTTTGTTGTTGTTTTTTTGGCTTTTGTTTTTCAAAAGAGAGAGAAAAGGAGAGAGAAGAGAGAGAAAAGAGAACAGAGGACGAGACAGACAGACAGATAGACAAGAGATTGCACCAGGGTTGTGTATATAGTAGTATAGTTGTAGTATATAGCAGTATAGATATAGCAGAAATTAGTAGTAGTATAGAAATTAGTATGTAAAATTAGTAAAAGAAGAAGAAAAAAGAAAAGAAAAAAGAAGAAGAAGAAGAAAAAGAAAAAAGAAGAAGAAAAAAAAGCAGCCCAGAGCAGCGCACACAGATAAGAAATTATAGTAGTAGAGGGGGAGAGGGGGAGGGAGGGGGAAGGAAAGGAGGGGGAAGAGTAAAGAGGAGGAGAGCAGTATAGTATAGTAAAAGTATTAGTATATTTTAGTAGTAAAAAGTAGTATAGAGGGGAGAAGGGAAGAGAAGGAGGGGGGGAGGAGGAGGAGGAGGAAAAAGGGAGTAGATATAGAAGGGAGGGGGAGAAAGAGAAAGATAGTAGGAGGGGGAGGACAGCACATACATATAGTAGAAGCAGCGAAACAACACACAACAACAGTAGCAAAACTAGCAACAACATTCAACAACAGCACAAAAAATTTTTATTTTTCTTAAAAACAAATCCTTATACAAACAGTTTTTCGTACCCTTCTCTCTTCCTTCCCCCCCCCCCTCCCCCCCCTTCTTAAAATCCCCCCTCCTCCTCCCACCTTTCCCCCCCCCCCTTTCCTTTCCCTTCCTTTTTTTCCCCCCCCCTCTCTCCCCTCTCCCCCTCCCTCCCCCCCCCCCTCTCTCCCTCCTCCCTCCCCCCCCCTTCTCTCTCCCCTTTCTCCCCCCCTCCCCCTCTCTTTTCCCCCTCCCCCTTCCCCCTCTCCATCCTCCCTCCCTCTCCTTTTCTCCCTCCCTCCCTCCCTCCCTCTCTCCCTCTCCCTCTTCTCCCTCCCCCCCCTTCTCTCCCCCTCCCTCCCCTCTCTCTCTCCCTCCCTCCCTCCCCTCCCCCTCCTCCCTCCTCCCCCTCTCTCCTCCCCCCCTCTCCTCTCCCTCCCCCCCCTCCCCTCTCTCCTCCCTCCCTCCCCTCCTCTCTCCCTCCCTCCCCTCTCTCTCTCTCCTCCCTCCCCCCTCCCCTCTCTCTCCCCCCTTTTTCCCTCCTCCCCACCCCCCCCCCTCTCTCTCTCCCCCCCCTCCCTCCCTCCCTTCTCTCTCCCTCCCCCCTTTTCCCTCTCCTCTCTCCCCCCCTCCCTCCCCCCTCTCTCTCCCCCCTTTCCCCCCCCTCCCCCCCTCTTCCTCCCCTCCCTCCTCCTCTCTCCTTCCCTCCCCTCCTTCCCTATCTCCCCTCTCTCCCTCCCTCCCTCCCCCTCTCTCTCTCCCCCCCCTCCTCCCCCTCTCTCTCTCTCCCCCACCCTCCCCCCCCCTTTCTCTCTCCCTCCCTCCCTCCCCCCTTTCTCTCTCTCTCTCCCTCTCCCTCCCTCCCCCTCCTCCTCTCCCTCCCTCCCCCTCCCCTCTCTCTCCTCCCCCTCCCCCCCTTCCTCCATCTCTCTCTCTCTCCCCCTCCCTCTCTCTCCCCCTCCCTCCCTCCCTCCCTCCCCTCCTCTCTCCCCTCCCTCCCCCCCTCCTCTCTCTCTCCCTACGCAAGATCGTCCCCATCCCTTTGCATTGCACACGCGAACCCCAAGATCCCTGGACTTAGCCCTTTTGGTTCGCGGTTTCTTTTATTTTGATTTTTTTTCTTCTTCTTTATTTAATTCTGACACAGCAGGGGAAAAGGGGAAGGGGAGAGAAGGGGTAGGAGAGGGGGGGGGGGAAAAAGAAGAGAGGAGAGCGAGAGAGCGCTTAGCCCTTTGTTTCTGGGGTTTTCTTTTATTTAGATATTTTTTCTTCTTCTTAGTTTTTTTTTTTTTTACGACACAGCAGGGAGAGAGAAGAGGGGAGAAGGTTGAGAGAGAGGGGGGGAAAAGAGAGAGAGGGGGAAGCGAGAGAGCGACTTACCGGTTTTTCTGTGGTTTTCTTTTTTTTCATTTTTTCTTTTTTTTCTTTGTTTAATTACTGACACGTAGGGAGAGAAAGGGGAAAAAAGGGGGGGGACGAGAGAGAGGAGAGAGGGAGAAGAGAAGAGAGAGAGAGAGAGAAGAGAGAGGGGAAAAAGGAGGGGACGAAGAGAGGGGGAGGCGAGAGGGGAGAGGAGGAGGAGAGAGAGGGGGAAAGAGAAGGAGAGCGAGAGAAGAGAGGGGGGGAGAGAGAGGGAGGGGAAAAAGAGAGAGGGAGGAGGAAAGAAGGGAGAGGGGGAAAAAAGAGAAAGAAGGGGAAAAAAGGGGGGAAGAGGAGAAAAGTAAGAGGGGGGAGGAAGCCTTTTAAAACTAATTGGTGAAATATAAAAATCGCCTTAGCCACGTACACTTTTAGGGGCAAACAGGAAGAGAATTAAAAAAAATGAAGTATAATTTCCAAAAATTTAATTTAAAAACTTACCAAAAACCAAGGGGGGCACTAAAAATATACCTCTTAAATACGTATATTCCAAAACATGACAAATAAAGGGCTTCGTAGCAAAAAATCAAAAAAAAAAAAAACAAATTTAAAAAAAAATATAGAGAAGGAAAAAGAAAAAGAGAAGAGAAGGGGGGGGGGGTAAACAAAAAAGATGAAGACAGACAACAAGAGACACAGCAGAAACATCGTGGGGACAAAAAAATAGGCAAACAAAAAACAAGTATTAGACAACAGACTCAAAAACAGATAGGGGCACATGAATAAACAACACAACAAAGACACACACACACACATACAAAACATCCACAACAGACCGACAGGCAAGCAGACAGATAGATAAACAGACAAAAAGACCAATACATCCACAGACGTACAGGCAGGTAGAGACAGCTATATAGACAGGTGGATAGAAACAGATAAACAGACACTACAGACAGATAAACAGACACATAGACAGGCACACAGAGACACAGACAAAGCTACTGACAGGCAGACTGATGAACAGACAGACACACAGACAGATACACAACAAACAGGCAGGTAGAGAGATATATATAGACAGGTAGATAGAAACAGACAAATCAGCAAACAGACACACAGACACACACAAGACGTAGACAGAGACAGACAGACAGGTAGACAGACAAATTGACAAGCAGAAAAACAGGCAGGCAGAAAGACAGACAGAAAGACAGACAGATATAGACATGCATACATACATACATACATACATACATACATACATACATACATACATACATACATACATACATACATACATACATACACACATATACATACATACTTACATACTTACATACACGCACACACACGCACATGCATACATACATGCATACATACATACACACATACGTACACACATACACACACAGACAGACAGACAGACAGGCAGACAGGACAGATGGACTGACAGAAAGACAGGCAGGCAGACAGACAGACAGACATACAGACAAACAAACAGGCAGGCAAGCAGGCAGGCAGGCAGGCAG
>CM054148.1:4647143-4657143 GCA_028751875.1 Rapana venosa
TATTATTTATTTATTGTTAACCTTTTGACTCTGTCCAGGGCGTTCTTGTGGGTCGAATTCTTTCTTGTTTGTATTGAGTTTCGTAATGGGCTTGCCTTCTATTTGGATGTCTTTTACTGTTTTTGTTTGTTTGAAACTAAATTGGTGTGTTGTGGTAACGCTGTTTTAAGCTGCATTGGTTTGTTTTGTAGTGTGTTGTTTTGTACATGTATTGCATTGTTTTGTATTGTATTTGTATTGTAAAGTGTGTTGTGTTGTACATGCGTTGGGTTACATTGTTTTGTAAGTGTGCTGTATTGTATTGTTTTGAATTGTATAGGATTGTGTTGGATTGTATTGTGTTGGGTTGTATTGTGTTAAATTGTATAGGATTGTGTTGGATTGTATTGTGTTGGATTGTATTGCATTGGATTGTATTGTGTTGGATTGTATTGTGTTGTTTTGTATTAGATTTTATTGTGTTGTGTTGTGTTGTATTGTATTGTGCAATGTTTCGTTTTGTTGTGTAGTGATATATCGTGTTGTGTTGTATTGCATTGTATTGTATTATGTTTTATCGCATTGTATTGCATGGTATTGCATTGTATTGTGCGGTGTTCCTTTGTGTTGTGTTGTTTTGTGTTATATTGTGTTGCATTGTGCTCATTTCATTTATGTTACGAGCACAGGATTTCACATCTAAGAATAAAAGGATAGGTTGTTGTGTTGGCATTGTATTGTATTGCAGTGATTTGTCACCACAGATTGTTCAGAGTACTACTGCTACTACTACTACTACTACTACTACTACTACTACTTCTACTACTACTACTACTACTACTACTACTACTACTAATAACATAGCGCTTAATCTTGTAAAGCAACAAATCAAAGCGCTCAGATGACATTTTTTCCAGTCCCCGTGTGTATGCAGTTTTGTCAATTTTGTCATCTGTTCCCACCGGCACACAATGGCCTACTCTTTCGAAAAGCGGAACAGGATTTAACGTGTGCGCAAGATGTTCTGCATGCGCTAGTACACGGGGACTCGGTTTATAGTCTCATCCGAAGGACTTACAGAGTAACACTTGGCCAAATCTCCTCTAAAAAATCAAGCAACCACAGTACAGGGCCACTATTTCAGTTTTGCAGGCCACTGTTTTGTTCATCTGTGGACATACATTGGTCCTGTTTGGTGAGTGACTTTGTCTGAGGAGCAACACTCTTGCTGCTGTGGGTCATTTTACATGCAGCAAAGGAATGTTGTACAAAGTTTACCACCTCATCACAAAAGACCATTTTCCACCTCACCGCCACGGTGTGGGTTATGAGGAAGAAGCTGGGTTAGGAGAAGAATCAAACCTAGAACTCATTGCTTTCTTGGTGGGTGTGTATCTGCTTGGCCATCGATCTGCATGTTGTTGTTGGACGTTTCCGAGCTGAACACCCTGCACGTCACCCGGAACATACACACTGTCTCACCTTCCGCTTATCCAAGAATCACGGCGAGGCCATAATCATGAAGTACACACTGGATGAGAAGTTTGCCTGTACGACTGTTTTTCAAGTACCTGACCATACAGGCAGCCATACTGCCTATTCAGAGGGATGTCTTCTTCTTTGATGATCATAGAGTACAGGTTGCTACGCTGACAGCTTGTCATAGCCGAAGACATCCTCACCGTTAAATTTCAACGCATAGCAATATTTGAATGCAGGCCTTGGCACGTAAAGGTAAAGGTGTCCCATAACCTAAGCGTTCGTTGGGGAGCGAGGCGTCAGAGACCTCAGCTTCTCCAGGGGCCAGCATATTGAGGGCGGCGCCCATCTCCTTTCCCTCGCTGCTTTAACTTTCCCTGACCCTAAAGAGGGCAGGTACCCATTGACAGCTGGGTGGACTTTACTGAAGCCAAGGCGCGCAAACAGTCACCCCATTCATTTGGTAACCACGCTGGATGCTGCTTAAGCCTCAGCTTGGGGCAAACCAGTGCTCTGACCGCTGAGCTGTCCCGTCCATCCCCTTGGCATGCCCTTAGCTTTGTGTGCCTGTTCCGTGAGATGAACGTTACATTGGTTTGCCCTTAATGACATGGTATTTGTCTTTGACAGAACCAATTCCTTCCATGTGGCAGAAAAAACGTGAGTGAATTGGAGCCATGATGATGTATAGGATTATCAGAAATTCTCCAGGCTACTGCCTCAATTTGTTTTGTACGCTGTTGTGTGTTGTGCTTAGGTCATAATCCTTGTATTATTTGGTGGGTTTTTTTCATTCTCTGCATTGTATTGGGTTTGTATTGTCGTTGTGTAGGAAAGTGATGTTTTCCGTGTTGTATTTTCGGGTTGTATGGTATAGATTTGTCCTGAATTGCATTGTGTCGTAATGTATTCTGTTGTAAAAGAATAGTTTAGTTCAATACAGGGATTTAAAACTGATGAAAATCCTTGATATCTGAATACAAAACAAAATTAAAAAAAAGCAAAAACATGATGAAATACGGGAGAATAGTTAAGCCAATACGCCAAGGCCGTGGACATTAGCTGATTTCAGCTCTTGAATTACATTAACTAATTAGTCCTGTCAACATCAACAGAAGTTGTGTGGACTAGCATCATGGGTCAATACAAGGAACGAATGGACAATTGGTTTTGAACTTGGCGTTGCAATATGTATCACAAAAAAACACACATACACACATACACACATACATACCCATCACCACACATCTCTCTCTCTCCTCTCTCTCTCTCTCTCTCTCTCTATATAATATTTTATATATATATATATATATACTATATATATATATATATATATATATATATATATATATATATATATAATATATATATATAATATATAACTGCGCGGTGTCTGGTGAATTACGAGTGGGGATTTAAAAAAACCAAACTATCTCCAAGGTCAACTTCAAGTGCAGACCTGCCAGTGCCATAATTCCTTTCGTGCATAATATACGCATACAAAAGATCAAGTATGCACGCTATACATCTCATAACTCATGTCAGCGGTTGCTGGGTCACGGAAACACGAACATTACCCAGCATAATAATGATCTCGGAGGTCGGAATGCAGCTGCCTTCATGGTGTGCAAATAATAAAGGTCGCATACGCGAAACATTTTCACTCGTGGTGAGCCCTTTAGCTCTGGCCAGGGAATCTTATCCTATCTTATCTTATCTTATTCATTTATATCGAGGATAATAGAAGAAACACTTATGTGCTTTTTGACATCCAGTCCCCGTGTGTATGCGGTTTTGTAAATTCTGCCATCTGTTCCCACCGGCACACAATGGCCTACTCTTACGAAAAGCTGAACAGGATTTAACGTGTGCGCAAGATGTTCTGCGTGCGTTCGCACACGGGGCCTTGCTTTATAGTCTCATCCGAAGTACTTTTGGGGAGAGTGGAGTCTGCACTGATGTTAACTCTGGGGGAAAATATCCCCTTGATCGGGAATCGAACCCGGGTCGTCAGATTGCGAGCGCAATGCTCTAACCACTTGGCTATCCCGTCCCCCATGAGAAAGATTTAAGATTTAAGATTGAATTCCTTTCACCCCTTTGGTGGTATGGAGGATTACAAACAAATTGAACAGGAGAAAAAACCTAACAGCAATATACCCCAAAATAACATGAATACTAACAGTAACTGAAAAGCAAGAGTTCATCGCGTAATGATAATCAAACAGCATTAATGACTCAATACTAGTTTTAAGTATACGCATTTTCTTTAAAAGACATAAACTACACATATGAAAGACAATTGAAATTTCTCATCCGAAGGCCTTTTGGGGGAGAGTGGAGTCGGCACTGATGTAAACTCCAAGGGAAAGTATCCCCGCCCAGTGTTATCTCAATAAATATTTTCATGAGTCAGAGAGACAGATGGGGACCGGCTTTGGCAATCATGCAAGCAGCACGTGTTGAGATCATGAGATTACGTTGTTATTGTTGTTGTTGTTGCTGCTGCTGTTGTTGCTGCTGCTGCTGCTGTTGCTGTTGTTGTTGTTGTAGATGTTGTAGATGTTGTTGTTGTTGCTGTTTGTTGTTGTGTATGTTGTAGATGTTGTTGTTGTTGTTGTTAGTTTTGCTTTTGATGGTTATTTTTTGTTTGTTGTTATCTTCTGTTTGTGTGGCTGGCTTTTGGACGAAGATTGTTATTGGGTTTTGTTATGTGTTTTTGATTTCTTTATCTGTTCTCATAAAAGAAAGTTGCGCACATCTGTTAACATTGTACGCGCGCGCGCACACACACACACAACACACAAACACACACACGCATACACACACGCACGCACGCACGCACGCAAGCACACACGCACATATAGGCGCAAAGAAATACAAACACGCACACACTTACGCACACACACTCACTCACTCACACACTCACTCACTCACACACACACTCACTCACGCACACACATTCACACACACACACATACAGACACGTACGCACACACACACTCACACACACACTCACTCACACAAAACAAACGCACAACACACACACATTCACACTGACAAACACCGACACTCACACACACATACACACACACACAACACACACACCACAACACAACACACACACACACACACACCAAACAAACAAACAAACAAACGGACAGACAAACTAAAGAAAATAAAACCCCCGTCCAATCGATCATCATTCGAAGAAACTCTGTCGCATTCCAGACGAAGTGCTTTTAAAATTCATTCCTTTTTTAATTTGGTTTTTGTTGTTGTTGTTCAGGTTTAATGGTTAAGAAAAAAAAGAAGAAAGAAAAAAAAAACACACGATCGTTATCTTCTCTTTGGTGTAGAAATGATGGATTAGGTTCAGGGAGTTTTTGATTTTTGTTTTTTTTGTGTGCGTTTTTTTTGGTGGTCGATTCCTTGCCTTCGATTCTGTCTGTTCTCTCTAATCTCTCTGTCTCTGTGTCTCTGTCTCTCTCTGTCTCTCTTCTCTCTCACTTCATAGATCAGTTCAGAGTTATGTGGTGTGCTTCTGTCGTCTGTCTGTTTGTTTGTCTGTTTTTCTGTCTGTGTCTCTGTTTCTCTGACTCTCGTCTGCTGTCTTCTCTCTTCTTCTCTCTCTCTCTCTCTTTTTTTTGTTGTGTCTTGTGTTATGTCTGTCTTCCGTCTGTCTGTCTGTCTGTCTGTCTGTCCGTCCGTCTGTCTTTTCTCTCTTCCTCCTCTCTCTCTTTCTGCTCTCTCTCTCTTCACCTCTCTCTCTCTCTCTCTCTCTTCTCTCTCTTTCTCATCTCTCTCTCTCTTTTTCCTCTTTGTGTCTGTTTTCTCGATGTCTCTCATATTTCTGTGTGTCTGAATTTCATCCTTCACTACCACTACAATTTCAAAAAACACACAAACACACCATAAACATACACACAAAACACACACAACTACACACATCTATACACACACAACCATTCTCTAACATCACTAAGAGTTAAAAACGTTAAAATCAAAAGAACAAAACAACAAAACACACACACAACACACACACACACACACCCTCACAACACACACACAACCACATACAAACACACAACACAATCCACACACACACCTACAACACACAAACACAACACACACAAACACACACACCAAACACACACACACAACAACACACAAACACAAACACACAACACACAAACACCACACTCAAACATCCACACAAAACACAACCACAAACAAACACACACACACAAACACACACACACACCAAACACACACACACACAAACACACACACACAACACACACAAAACACACACACACAAAATACAAACACACACACACAACTCACACACAAACACACAAACACACAACCCCCCAAAAAAAAAAAAAAAAAAAAAAAAAAAAAAAAAAAAAAAAAAAAAAAACCCCCAAAAAAAAAAAAAAAAAAAAAAAAAAAAAAAAAAAAAAAAAAAAAAAAAAAAAAAAAAAAAAATCCCCCCACAAAAAAAAAAAAAAAAAAAAAAAAAAAAAACCCAAAAAAAAAAAAAAAAAAAAAAAAACAAACCAACAACAAACAAAAAACTCACACATAACAACAACTCTAACATTCTATCACTCTCAAAAACACACTTTCTAACTAATCTCTATACAAACTACACACAATAACATTCACACATAATTTAACATCATACTAATACTCATCCACCACTTTAATACACATCACACAACTACTAAAAATACACAAACACACACACAAACACACACACTACACTACTCACACAACATCACACACAAATCTCAAAACAAACTCACACACAAACACACACACAAACACACAACACACACAATCTACACACCACACACATACACAAAAACACACACACAAAACATCACAACAAACACAAAAAACACAAACTCACATATCACACACACACACAAAACACACACACACAACACACACACACACACCACAACACATAAACAACACATCACACACTCAACATCACACACACACACCACTACACAAACACACATAACAACACAAACATCACAACACACAAACACAAACACACACACACCACACACAACATACCACACACACACACACACACAAATCCTAACCTCCGATTCTCCCTCCTTTTTGTTGTTTGGTCTTTTCTTTGTGTGGTGGTGGTGGTGTGTGTGTGTGTGGAGTGTGGTGGTGTGTGTGGGGTGGGGGGGGGGGTCAATCTTTATTTCTTTCTGTCATTTCATCTTTTTAAAAGATTGAACGTCTCTATGAATGTCCTTCCCCGTCTGCTTCTGTAGCTTTAACCCTCTTAACCCCCCATCCCTTCCCGCCACCTCCCCTCCCACCCTTGTCAGCCCCCCCCCCCTCTGTCCACCTCCCCCCCTCTGTCCACCTCCCCCCCTCTCCACCCCCTGTCCACCCCCTTCACCCCCCCTCTGCCACCTCCACCCTCCCCCCCTGTCCACCCTCCCACCCCTCCCTCTGTCCCACACAAACCCTCCCCCCCCCCTCTGGCCACCTCCCTCCCCCCTCTGTCCACCTCCCCCCCCCCTCTGTCCACCTCCTCCCCACCCTCTGTCCACCTCCCCCCCCCCCCCTCTGTCCACCTCCCTCCCCCCCTCTGTCCACCTCCCCCCCCCCCTGTCCACCTCCCCCCCCTCTCCCCCTCCTTCCCCCCCCCCCTCCCCCTCTTTCCCCCCCTCCCCCCTCTGCCCACCTCCCCCCCCCCCCTCTGTCCCCTCCCCCCCCTCTTCCCACCCCCCCCCCTTCTGTCCACCCCCTCCCCCCCCTCTGTCCACCTCCCCCCCCCCTCTGTCCACCTCCCCCCCCCCTTCTGTCCACCCCCTCCCCCCCCCCCCCCCTGCCCCCCCCCCCCCCCTCTTCCCCTTTCCCTCCCCCCCCCTCTCCCCTCCCCCCCCCCTCTGTCCACCTCCCCCCCCCCCTTTCCCACCTTCCCCCCCCCCTCGTCCCCCCCTCCCCCCCCCCCCCCCCTCTGCCACCTCCCTCCCCCCTCCTTCCCCTCCCCCCCCTCTGTCCCACCTCCCCCCCCCTCTTCCTCTCTCCCCCCTTTCTTCCCCTTCCCCCCCCTCTGTTCCCCTCCCTCCCCTCTGTCTCCCTCCCCTCCCCCTCTCCCCTCCCCCCTCTTCCCTCCCCCCCCCCCTCTGTCCACCTCCCTCCCCTCACCTCTGTTCCACCTTCCCCCCCTCCTTCCCTCCTTTCCCCCGTCTCTCCACTCATCGCTCCCCACCCTCTCTGTCCGACCTCCCTTCCCCCCCCTCTGTCCACCTCCCCCACCCTCTGTCCGCCTCCCTCCTCCCCCCTTCCTTGTCCGCCTCCCCTCCACCCCTCCCTCTGTTCACCTCCCCCCCTCTCCCCTGTCCACCATCTCTCCCGCCACTCGTCCCCTCCCTCCCCCCCCCTCCTTGTCGCCCCTTCCCTCCCCCCTTTCGGCCACCTCCCTCACCCCTCTGTCACTCCTCCCCACCCCACCCCCCTCTTACCAGCACTCTCACCCTCCCTCCCCTCTGTCCCCTCCCTCCCCCCCCACCTACTGTCCACCTCCCTCCCCCCCCACTCTTCCACCCTCCCTACCTCCCCCCCCCATCTTCCACTCACCCTCCCCCCAACCCTTCCGATCACCCGAACCACCCTCCCCACCCATTCCCTCCCCCTCATCCTAGCCTACTATCCTTCTTATTCATATCTTTAATCCACTACTTCCCCCACCCTCCCTTCCTCCATTTTTCCTCCACCTACATCTCCGATCATTTCTTTATTCTTCTCGTTTAACCTTATCTTCTCATCTCCATACACTCTACTCTACTCTTCTACTCTCTTCTCCTCCCTCTCTCCTTTCTCTATCCTCCTATCATCTTTCATCTTTTCTATCTCTCTTCTATCTACTATCTACTGTCTTCTATCTCCTACCTCCTTTACTACTACTAATATTATCTCTATTTCTCTCTCTCTCATGGCAGGAGAACAGGACAAACAAAACAAAGGGGAGAAAAAAAACACGGGAAGGATAGAGAAACCGCACCACCACAACAACCCCCTAACACCACATTCCCTCACCAACCCCAACACCAACCAACCCCCCCCCCCAAACCCCCCCCCGGAACCCCCCTTCATCACAACCCCGGTCCCTACAACTCCACAACAAAAGCAAAACCCTTTAAAACACCCCCACAACCAAGGGGAACCCCACAAAAAACCCCACACCCAACAAACCAAAAAACCCAAAAAAACCCAAACCCCCATCACAAAAAAAAAAACACAAAAAAACCACGAACAAAACAAACAACCCCAACAAACAAAACCACCCAAAAAACCACAAAACAACCACAACCCAAACAAAAAACACCCACCCCCAACAAAACACAACAACCAACACACAACCGATAACCAAAAACACATCAAACACAACACAAACCCAACAACATACACACACACACCAAAACCACACCCACCAAAACCACACAAACACAACAACACACCCCAAACATAAGCCAACAACACACACACACACCACACAACGACCCACACCACACCAAATTCCACCCTCCGATTCTCCCCTTTGGCTTTTGTCCCTTTCTGTGGTGGTGTGGTGAGGGATGGGGGGGGCAACCTTTATTCTCCCTTTCATCAAAAACAAAGATTTGACCGTCTCTAAATTCCTTACCTCGTCCGCCTCTCCCCTACTTCCAACCCTCTCCCCCCCCCTCTCCCCCCCCTCCCCCCCCCACCCCCCCTCTGTCATCCCCCCCCCCCCCTCCCCCTCCCCCCCCCCCCAAAACACCCCCACCCCCCCCAAACCCCCCCCCCCCCCCCCCCCCCAAACCCCCCCCCCAAAAAAAAAACCCAAAACCACCCCCCCCCCCCCCCCCCCCCCAAAACCCCCAAACCCCTTTCTCCCCTTTTTTTTTTTTCCCCTTTTTGTGGTGGTGGTGGTTGATTGGGGGGTGGGGGGGGCTCATTTCCCTTTCCCTTTCATTAAAAAAAAAAATTGAACGCTCTATAAATTACTTCCCGTCCGCTTCATATACTAACCTCCCCCTCCCTTCCCCGCCCTCCCCACCCCCTCTGTCAGCCCCCCCCCCTTTCTTTCCCCTCCCCCCCCCTTCTGTCATCCCCTCCCCCCCCCTTTCCCTCCTCCCCTCTGTCCACCTCCCCCCCCCCCCCTGTCCCCCCCCCCCCCTCCCACCTTCCCTCCCCCACGTCCACCTCACCCCCCCCCTCCTGTCCACCTCCCCCCTCCCCCCCCCCCTCCCCCCCCCTCCCCCCCTCGCCACCCCCCCCCCCCCCCCCACCCCTCTGTCCACCTCCCCCCCCACACTCTGTCCACCTACCCTCCCCCCCCTGTCCACCTCCCCCCTCCCACCCCTCTGTCCACCTCCCCCCCCCCCCCTCTGTCACCTCCCTCCCCCCCCCTCTGTCCACCTCCCCCCCATCCCCCCATCTGTCCACCTCCCCCCCCCCCTCTGGCACGCCCCCCCCCCCTCTGTCCACCTCCCCCCCCCCTCTGTCCACCCCC
>CM054148.1:4662143-4674643 GCA_028751875.1 Rapana venosa
ATATTACGTTTCATCACTATGGCTGTGATATCAATCATTTGCTTCTGATATTTCATTTAATCACTGTGGCTGTAGTACTCTTCGGTAAGGCTTTGATAATACTTTTAATCACTATGGCTGTAATATCAATCAGTAAGGTCTTGATATTACGTTTCATCACTATGGCTGTTGTTATATCAATCAGTAAGGTTTTGATATTCAGTAAGGTTTTGATAATCAGTAAGGTTTTGATTATACGTGTTATCACTATGGCTACACTGTTAGTAAAGTGTTGATATTACCTTGCACCACTGTGGCTGCAATATCAATCAGTAAAAATCTAGTATATTAAGTGATGTTTATTTATTTTTTATTTATTTATTTATTCTTTATTTCTAGGATAAGGGAATAAGCAATCGTGTGCTTTTTTCATCCTGTCCCCGTGTGTATGCAGTTTTGTAACTATTGTCACCTGTTCAGTAGGGTGTTGACATTATGTTTCATCAATATGGTTGTAATATCATGCGCCATGTGTTGAGCTTACATTTCATCACTATGTCTTTAGTATCAATCAATAAGGTTTTGATATTTTTAGTGAGGTTTTGATGTTCAGTAAGGTATTGATAATTATTCAGTAAGGTGTTGCTATTGCGCTTCAACACTGTGGCTGTAATGTTGATCAGTATTGTATGTATGTTAGTCTGTCGTGTTCGACGATGACCTCCAAAACAGCAGAGGAGGCAGCTGCTGTTTCGAAAATTGGGCAGAAATTTGATTGTAGTGGAGATGCCTTGCCCACAGTACATCCCCACTCTCTCGGCCAAGTGGGCATAAGGACAGTCAGCGTGGAAGATGTTCTCCAAAGGCCAACCAGCCCCCAGGGCTGCAGCACATAAGGACTGTGCGAGTCAAGCCTCCTAGTCAGAGTCACAGTCGATCACTAAAGACTAAGCTGTAAAGTGGAATTCCATGAGTGGAAAAGCCACTGGTCATACAGCCTCTCACTTTGCTGTTGCCCCCAGCGTCAATGGTTTAATCAAGAACTGTGATAAACCCCAGGCACTGACGCTAAGATGTTGATATTACATTAATTTTCATCACTGTGGTTGAAACAGCAGTCAGTAAGGTGTTGATATGACGTTTCATCACTGTGGCTATAACATCAATCAGTAAGGTTTTGATAATTATTCAGTAAGGTTTTTTTTAAAAATAATTATTCAGTAAGGTTTTGATATGATGTTTCATCACTATGGTTGAAATATCAGTCAGTAAGTTTTTGATAATTATTTAGTAAGTTTTTGATAATTATTCAGTAAGGTTTTGATAATTAGTCAGTAAGGTTTTGATAATTAGTCAGTAAGGTTTGGATAATTAGTCAGTAAGGTTTTGATAATTAGTCAGTAATGTGTTGATATGACGTTTCATCACTATGGTTGAAACATCAGTCAGTAAGGTTTTGATAATGATTCAGTAAGGTTTTGATAATGATTCAGTAAGGTTTTGATAATGATTCAGTAAGGTTTTGATAATTATTCAGTAAGGTTTTGATATGACGTTTCATCACTATGGTTGAAACATCAGTCAGTAAGGTTTTGATAACTATTCAGTAAGGTTTTGATAATTATTCAGTAAGGTTTTGATAATTATTCAGTATGGTTTTGACAATTATTCAGTAAGGTTTTGATAATGATTCAGTAAGGTTTTGATAATTATTCAGTATGGTTTTGACAATTATTCAGTAAGGTTTTGATAATTATTCAGTACGGTGTTGACATGACGTTTCATCACTACGGCTGTAATATCATGCATGGTTGCTCTGTGTGTGTGTGGTGGGGGCAGAGAGGAGGGCGGAGGACGCGGTGGGGCAGGAGGCCATTGGTCAGGCCAGCGTCATCCGCCGTGACCACGCCCACGTGGCCAGGTCCCTGCAGAGCTCGGACACCGAGGCCAAGGCCAAGTTTAACCCCTTTGACCTCCGGGTGAGACCTCTGTCCTCGACTGTTCTTGTGTCTGTCTGTGTGTCTGCCCGCGTACCTGTCTGCCTGTCTGAAGAAGAAGAAGAAGAAGAAGAAGAAGAAGAAGAAGAAGAAGAAGAAAGAAGAAGAAGAAGAAGAAGAAGAACAACAACAACAACAACAACAACAACTACAACAACAACAACAACAACAACAACAACAACAAGATAAATAACAAAAACAAGAAGAACAAGAACAAGAAGAACAAGAAGAACAAAAAGAAGATGAAGAAGAATGCAAAGAAGAAAGCAAAGAAAAATGCACAGAAGAAGAAGGAGAAGAATGAAAAGAGGAAGAAGAATGCAAAGAAGAAGAAGAATGCAAAGAAGAAGAAGAAGAAGAATGCAAAGAAGAAGAAAGAAGAATGCAAAGAAGAAGAATGCAAAGAAGAAGAAGAAAAGAAGAAGAAGAAGAAGAAGAAGAAGAAGAACAAGAAGAAGAAGAACAAGAAGAAGAAGAACAAGAAGAATGTATGATATTAACTGTTGGTTTATTGATGTAGGTACTGACTCTCTTTTTGTCTTCCACAGACCTGCTCCTGTGGTTTACATTTCGGAGTGAATCCTAGCGAAGCCTTGCTTCTGCCTCGTCCCAATGCCACCGGCAAAAGTGAGTGGATTCATCTGTGTGCGTGTGTGTGTGTGTGTGTGTGTGTGTGTGTGTGTGTGTGTGTGTGTGTGTGTGTGTGTGTGTGTGTGTGTGTGTGTGTGTGTGTGTGTGTGTGTGTGTGTGTGTGTTGTGTGTGTGTGTGTACTTTCTTTAATTTAACGTCTGTTCACTCAAGGTGATATTAGACAAAAGATAGTGTTACAATATATAGAGAACGTGTGTGTGTGTGTGTGTGTGTGTGTGTGTGTGTGTGTGTGTGTGTGTGTTGTGTGTGTGTGTGTGTGTGTGTGTGTGTGTGCATAGTGCTCGTGTGTGTGTGTGTGTGTGTGTGTGTGTGTGTGTGTGGTGTGTTGTGTGTGTGTGTGTGTGTGTGTGTGTTTACCTATTAGTGTCTGTGCACGAGATAAAAGAAAAAAATGCAAAAAAGAAATAATGGGAGGGACGGGGGTGAGGGGGGCGGGGGGGAGGCATTGAAACAGCTTAAACTGCAGCAAGAGCAATTACAAAAGTTTTCCAACACGGCTTCTAACTAAACAACTATCTCCAACATAAGTGTGTGTGTCTGAGAGAGAGAGGGGTGATTGTGTGTGTGTGAGTGTGTGTGTGTGTGTGTGTGTGATGTGATGCGTGTGTGTTGGGTTGGGTTGGGTTGTGTATGTGTATGTATGTGTATGTGTGTGCGTGCGTGCGTATGTGTGTGTGTGTGTTGGGTTGTGATGTGATGTGTGTGATGTGTGTGTGTATGGGATTGTGTGTGTGTGCTTTTATGTGTGTGTGTGTGTGTTGGGTGGGGTTGTGTTGTGTATGTGTGTATGTGTGGGCGTGCGTGTGTGCGCGCGTGCGTGTGTGTGTTGGGTTGGGTTGGGTTGTGTATGTATGTGTGTGTTTGTGTGTATGTGTGTGCGCACGCGCGGGCATGCATGCGTATGTGTGAGTGTGCGTGCGTATGTACGTGCGTGCGTGCGCGCGCGCATGTGTATGTATATTCGTGCGTGTACGCATGTGTCGACACATACTACTATGCGTGCTCCTTTTCATGCGCGTTCTTTTATCAGCGTGACCGGCCCATTAATCATAACGTCAGTGGAGTATTGGCTGAGAGGAATGTCAGCCACTTTTGAAAATATTCACATTCATCACACCTTACTTCCCTCCCCTCCCTTCCCCCCTATACCCCGTCCTCCCCGTCTCCTCCGTTCTCCCCCCCCCCCCCCTCCCACTGCCCTCCCCTGACCTTGCAGGTGTGGCGTAGCGTTTATAGAGCTTCCCGTACACAGTAATTGTCTATTTTGGAAAAACCGATGTTGGTGGTGATTATTTTGTTGTTGTTGTTGCTGAGAGTTTGCCAGCCTAACAGGCAAACAGTCACCCAGAATATAATGATAGGCCTGCACTCAGATCTATCTATCCCAATCATGCCGCCTGGCAAATCCCTGTGAGAGAACACACTGAATGAGAAGTTAGCGTGTGAAAGCTGGTTTTGATATTTATAGCACGGCTTGGCCCAGCCATGGCCTGCCCTAACAGGTTGTTCTGTCGTAAAATGGTGTAGTTGATATTGCTTTCATATTGCCGTGACAAGCTCTTAACAGAAACAACCTGCACTCTCCTTTAAAGGAGAAAAATAGCCTCTGAAGTCCGAGAATGCTTGTCCGTCGTGTTCGACGATGACCTCCAAAACAGCAAAGGAGGCAGCTGCTGTTTCGGAAATTGGGCAGACATTTGATTATAGTGGAGATGCCTTACCCACAGTACATCCCCACTCTCTCGGCCAAGTGGGCATAAGGACAGTCAGCGTTGGAGATGTTCTCCAAAGGCCAACTAGCCCCCAGGGCTGCAGCACATAAGGACTGTGCGAGTCAAGCCTCCTAGTCAGAGAGACATAGTCGATCACTAAAGACTAAGCTGTAAAGTGGAATTCCATGAGTGGGAAAGCCACTGGTCATACAGCCTCTCACTTTGCTGTTGCTCCCAGCGTCAATGGTTTAATCAAGAACTGTGATAAAGCCCAGACGCTGACAGCATGAAGTCGGAGTATGGCTGCCTTATATGGCGAGGTACTTTAAAACCAGTCCTACACGCAAACTTCTCATCCAGTGTGCAGTTTCACTCTCACACCAGTGATTCCCAGGTATGGTGAGTGAGTCACAGTGCACATTCTGGGGAGTGACCCCCAGAGTGTTAAGCTGGGGAACGCACAACAACAACAAATACCTCGGTATATCGGTAGCCCTACTCCAACTTCTGAGCTTTATTTTTATTCTTTAATAAAGGGTTTATGTTATTACGCAAGGATGTCTGTTTTCTGCCTTCTTCGTCCATTTTCCTGTCTTTTTTTTTCCCTCTAGAAAGACTTAAAAGATAACGAATCTCTCCCACACCCAAAATTGGATGTGCTGGGCCTGACTTGTCAGGCGCTTAACAGCAGCGCTACGCAATTTCGCTCAGATAACAGACAATAATAATTACTGTCCAAGCGTTCGACGAGGAAGAAGAAGAATTTGAAAAGATAGTGCCGTATTAGCGTAGGCCTTGGGACTTTGCTGAAGTCCTTCGGATGAGACTATAAACCCAGGCCCCGTGTGCGAACGCATACAGAACATCTTGGGTACACGTTAAATCCTGTTCCGCTTTTCGAAAGAGTAGGCCATTGTGTGCCGGTGGGAACAGATGACAAAATTTACAAAACCGCATATACACGGGGACTGGATGTAAAAAAAAAGCACCTGAGTGCTTATTCCATTATCCCCTATATAAAATAATAAATGAATGTAAAAAACAACAACAAAGAAGTCATCTGAGCGCTTTGATTTGTTGCTTTACAAGATTCAGCGCTATATAAACTCCATACATTATTATTATTATTATTGTTGTTGTTGTTATTATTATTATTATTATTATTATTATTATATTCATCATATTATTATTATTATTATTATTTTTATTTTATTTTTATTATTTTTTTATGACCAACATTGATTATTTCAATAACTAACCTTTTCTTTTTCTTTCTTTTTCTTTCTCTCTCTCTCTCTCTCTCTCTCTCTCTCTCTCTCTCTCTCTCTCTCTCTCTCTCTCTCTCACTCTCTCTCCTCTCCCTCACAGAATTTCTGACCATAGGCATCCCCACCGTGACCAGGCGGAACGACACCTACATCCTGAAGACCGTGGCCTCGCTGCTGGCCAACATGGACGCTGTTCAGCAGAATGACGTCATCATCGTCGTCATGATCGCTGACGTGGACCACAAGGCGCGTGAGGTTTCCCTGCAGAAGCTGCGGGGCTCTTTCCCCGAGGCGATCACAGCTGGCAACCTCCAGGTTATAGGGCCGCCGTCAGAGCTGTACACCAACTTTAAGGTGAGCCGCTGCTGCCGCTGATGTATGATGTGATGTGAATGTGATGCTGCTGTTATGTGATTGCTGTGATGTTTGTGTCCGTGGTTGCTTTCGGTTGTTGTTTTTGCCTCACGTCTGCGTTTGTCTGTTGTCTGTTGTCGATCGCTGTCTGATGACTTTCTGTCTGACTGTCGATGTCTGTCTTCTGACTGCGTCGTCGCACCGTCCGTCTGTCTGTTGACTGTCTGTCTGACTGTCTGTCTTTCAGTCCGTCTGTCGTCTGTCTGTCTGACTGTGATGTTGTTGTTGTTGTCTGTCGTCTCGTCGTCTGTTGTTGACTGTCTGTTGACTGTTGTCTGTCGTCCGTCCGTCTTGCCTATTGTCTGTCTGTGTTGTCTGTTGTCTCCGTCGTCTGTCTGATTGACTGTTGCTGTCTGTCTGTCTGTCTGTCTGTCCGTCCGTCCGTCCGTCTGTCCGTTCGTCCGTCTGTCCGTCCGTCTGTCTGACTGACTGTCTGTCTGCCTGTTTATCTGTCTGATTGTCTGTCTGTCTGTCCATCCGTCCGTCTGTCCGTCCTTCAGTCCGTCTGTCTGTCTGTCTGTAGTAATTAAAGACATATCTAAACATATCTGACGACAACGACGACAATGACGGTAACGATATTTGATGATGATGATGATGATGATGATGATGATGATGATGATGATGATGACGACGACGACGCTAATAATGACAACGACGACGATAACGATGATGATGACTACGACGACGATGATGATGACGTTGACAATAAGACCAATGACGATAATGATGACGATGATGATGACGAGGACGATAACGACGATGATGATGATGACGTTGACGGTAAGCACAATGACGATGATGATGATGACGATGACGATGACAATAACGACGACAACGACGACGATGACGACAATGATGACGACGATGATGACGTTGACGACAAGCACAATGACGATGGTGATGATGACGATGACAATGACGATGACGATGATGACGATAATGCCTGACTGTTGCAGGTGACGAAACAAACCTACGGTCAGGCCATACCCTACGTGGAGTGGCGATCCAAGCAAAACTTTGACTACGCCTACCTCATGCGCTTCTCCGCGCCACTGTCGCTCTACTACATGCAGCTGGAAGATGACGTCATCGTCGCCAAGAACTACGTCACCGCCATACGTCAATACATTGACGAACAAAAGGATTCCTGGACCTGCCTCGAATTTTCAGAACTTGGTTTTATAGGTAGGTAGGTAGGTAGGAAGGAGAGTTTTGTTGAAAGAGAGAGAGAGAGAGGGAGAGAGAGAGAGTAGAGTTAGTAGTAGTAGTTAGTAGTAGTAGTAGTAGTAACTAGTAGAGTGGCAGTAGTAGTGGCAGTAGTAGTAGTAGTAGTAGTGAGTAGTAGTGCAGTAGTAGTAGTAGTAGTAGTAGTAGTAGTAGTAATAGTAGTAGGTGGTGGTGGTAGTAGTAGTGGTGGTGGTGGTAGTAGTAGTAGTAGCAGCAGTAGTAGTAGTAGTAGTAGTAGTAGTAGTAGTAGTAGTAGTAGTAGTAGTAGTAGTAGTAGTAGCAGCAGCAGCAGCAGCAGCAGCAGTAGTACGAGTAGCAGCAGCAGCAGCAATAGCAGTAGTAGTACCCATCCATCCATCCATCTACCCACCCACCCACCCATCCATCCACCATCCATCCATTCATCATCCATCCATCCACACACCCACCCCCACCCACCACCCACACACCACCCACCATCCATCCATCCATCCACCCATCCACCCATCCATCCACCATTCATCCTACCCTCCACCATCCATCCATCATCCATCCATCCATCCACCCACCCACCCACCCACTATCCATCCATCCACACACACACACCCACCCACCCACACACCCATCCACCACCCACCCACCATCCACCACACCAACCATCCATCCATCCATCCATCCATTATTCATTCATTCATCCATCCATCCACCCATTCATCCATCAATTCCTCCATCCATCCATCCATCCATTCCTCCATCCTCATTCCTTCATGCCTTTCATTTTTCATTCTCTCTCTCTCTCTCTCTCTCTCTCTCTCTCTCTCTCTCTCTCTCTCTCTCTCTCTCTCCTCTCTCTCTCTCTCTCTCTTTTTACCTCTTAACAAAAATGTGTATAGATATAGTGATAATATCCGAGATAAATTATGTCCATTTTGTAAAATGAAAATTGAAAATGAAGCCCACTTTCTATTGGAATGTTACATGTACTCAAAGTTAAGAGAAAAGTTTTTTAAGCAAATGTATCAATGTACCATTGCCTGATATGTTCAAAGTAAGAAATGATGAGTACAAACATAGTTTGTCTAGATACATTTTTCATTCTATTAACAAAAGGAAAACAATGTTGACTCAAATGCTTTATTGAAAAATTGCTATGATTTGATATACTCAATATGAATTATTGTTCTTAGACAGCATCTTCTTTCTATGATTGGGTCATGGTTAATTTAAGGTTTATAATCAAGAAATAGAATAAATGGTGTTTTTCTTTTTTATTCAGGCATAAGTTGTTACTGACATAATCTTTTTGCATGATTTGGCTATGTATATGTTTGTGTTTTCCTTCTTTAATTAGTCATAAATCATTACTTGTTTGTGCATTTGCTTTGCCAATGATATGAATAAACCCATTGTTCCATCCCAAGCCCAACAAATGTATTACGGACCAAGGCCAATGTACATTAAATCATTTCAGAGTTCAGAGTTCTCTTCTTTCTTTTTCTCTCTGTCTCTGTTTCCAGGCAAGCTGTTTCGCTCCAAGGACCTGGATCGTCTGTCGCAGATGCTGGTGATGTTTTTCCAGGAGCAGCCCGTGGACTACACCTACCTCTACTTCAACATGCTCATGACTCAGCTGCAGAAGAGGATTCGAACCCCCACCCTCTTCCAGCACCAAGGCGTTCACTCCTCGTTCCCCGGTACTGGTTATGCTGATGGTGGTGGTTGGTCGTGGCTGGTTTGGTGGTTGTTGGTGGTTGTTGTTGTGGTGGTTGGTGGTGCGTGTGGTGGGTTGTGTGGGTTGTTGGTTGGGTTTGTTGGTGGTGGTTGGTGGTGGTTGGTGGTTGTGGTGTGGTTGGTGGTTGTGGTTGTGGTGGTGTTGGTGGTGGTTGGGTTGGTGGTTGGTGGTGGTTGGTTGGTGGTGGTGGTTGTGGTGGTTGTTGTTGGTTGGTTGTGGTTGGTGGTGTGTGTTGGTGTGGTTGGTGGTTGGTGGTTGGTGGTGGTGGTGTGGTTGGTGGTTGGTGGTGGTTGGTGGTTGGTGGTTGGTGGTGTGGTTGTGGTTGGTTGGTGGGTGGGTGGTTGGTGGGTTGGTGGTGTTGGTGGTGGTTGGTGGTGGTTGGTGGTTGGTTGGTGGTGGTGGTTGGTGTGTGTGGTTGGTTGGTGGTGGTTGGTGGTGGTTGTGGTTGGTGGTGGTGGTGGTGGTTGGTGGTGGTTGGTTGTGGTTGTTGTGGTGGTGGTTGGTGGTTGGTGGTGGTGGTGTGTTGGTTGGTGGCTGGTGGTTGGTGGTGGATTTTGGTTTTGGTATTGGTGGTACTGTTGTTGTTCTTGATTTTTTTGTTGTTGGTGATGGTGGTGGTGGTGTTGGTGTTGGTGCTGTTGCTGCTGCTGTTGTTGTTGATGTTGCTGCTGTTGTTGTTGTAGTCGGTGCTGTTATTGAAATTCGTGCTGCTCTCCTTGGGGAGAGCGCGTCACCACAAGAGCAGCGCTACTGTATTTGTTTTTCTTTTCATCTCTGCAAATGTATGAATTTGTTTTCCGGTCAGAGAGAGATTTTGCCAGGGACAACTCTCTTGCTGCCGTGGGTTCTTTTACGTACAATGAATGCGAGTTACACACGGAACCTCGGTTTATCGTTTCAACCGAAAGACTAGCATCCAGACCTGTATTCACAGTCTAGCGGATAGAGGGAGGGGAAGTTTTGGACACAAACGGGTATCGAATATCACGCATTTTGAACCCAGACGTTTGTTGTTGCTTTTATTTCTAGGCATGTGCGTTACCTCTAGACCAACAATCCACCGATGATGCATTCCGTTTCTATCATAATGTCTGAAAATTAGATTGAGACTATACGCACGGACTAAATGAGATGATTAAAATTTTTATTTCTTCCTTTTATTTCGATGATATTGGAATAAACATTCCTGTGCTTTTTATTAAAAAAACCCCAGTCCTTGTGTGTGTGTGCAGTTTTGTAATGTTTGTCATCCGTTCCCACCGACACACAATGGCCTACTCTTACGAAAAGCGGAACGGGTTTTAACGTGCGCGCAAGATGTTCTGCGTGCGTTCGCACACGGGACCTCGGTTTATAATCTCATCCGAAAGCCTGTTGGGGAGATGTTTGGCGTGCGTGGCTGTTGTTAGGCTTGGCAGCCATACTCTAACTTCAGAGAAATGTTTCTGCTTTAGAGGAGGAGGGTACAAACAACATCAACAACACCATAAACAACAAACAACCATAAAAACTAACCGCTATCATCCTTTCTGCCCCCTCGCAGGAAAAATCCAGCCGTTGAAAGATCGCTTCTTCGACAACATGGAGAAGCGCTACAAGGGAGACAACCCCCAGGCGGAAGTGTACTCCACCATGAAGACTTACCTCAACTTCTTACCTCGCCTGGCCTACTCCCACTCCGAAGGCTATTTCTGGACAGACGGGGCCCCGAAGCAAGGAGATCGGTTTATCTTAGTGTTCGAAACCCCGCAACAACTGGACAGAGTCGTCATAGACACAGGCTCTGAGAGTCATCCTACGGACATTTTGGAAAACGCGTCCTTAAAGGCTAGTCTCACTTTGCTCAAAAACCCTGCACGGTTGGAGTGTACCAACGACATTGGGCTGGGCAAGTTCGCTGAAGGACGGATCGACGTTAAGGACATCGGTAGTGTGGTGAAGTTCAAGGTGGTGTGTTTGCAGATTGAGATTTTGAAGGATCAAGCTTCTTGGGCTATTGTGCGAGAAATCGCCGTGTTTGTGTCGAAAGCGAAACATGAGTAAGAGAGAGAGAGAGAGAGAGAGAGAGAGAGAGAGAGAGAGAGAGAGAGAGAGGAGAGGGGAGAGAGAGAGAGAGAGAGAGAGAGAGGGTGTGTGTGTGTGTGTGTGTGTCTGTCTGTCTGTCTGTCTGTGTCTGTGTCTGTGTCTCTGTGTCTGTGTGTGTGTGTGTGTGGTGGGGGGAGGTTGTGTGTGTGTGTGGTGGGGGGAGGTTGTGTATGTGTGTGTGTGTTGGGAGGAAGGGGGCTTGTATGTGTGTACCTGTACGTGTGTGTGCGTGCGCGCGCGTGTGTGGACGCGCACGCGCACAGCTAGAAATATATCTTCCATGATTGTTGTTCACATCTACGTTTGATGAAAATGATGATACAATTCATTCATCGATTTTGATGATCACCAGTAAGTGATTCAAAATATATTACGATGCTTGCAAACATTGGGGGGAAAAACTGTTGGGATTTTGGCAATGATTTGACTGTTAGTTTATAAACCCTGCTGGCCTTCTGTGTGAATAGATGCAAACATGACTCGAACGAATGAATGTGAATGGCAATGAAAGCGCTTTTTTTCCTTCTAGAAGTTAATACCCATCTTCTCTCGCTTTATTTTCTATTCACATTCCATTGGAACATTCCGCGAAATATTTTTTTTTTGTGTGGTGAGTGTGAATTTTTGTATGACCGCGTATAACAATCCCATGTCTTACACACATACACACACACACACATACGCGCGCGCGCGCGCTCACACACGCACACACACACACACACATGCACACACACACACTCTCTCACACACACATACACACTCTTACACACACAAGCAGGCACGTGCAACGCACGCACACACACACACACATACACACACACATACTCACACATAAACACACAACACACACACACACAAGCACGCACGCACACACACACACTCTCTCTCACACACACACTCTTACACACACAAGCAGGCACGTGCAACGCACGGACGCACACATACACACATAAATACATACATACATACATACATACATACACACACACACAAACACACACACACACACGTACACACAAACAAGTAAGTACCTAACGACAATTAACGCTACCCAAAATGATTGTTTATTCTCTTCATTTTTAATTTTCAAATTTTGTTCATGCTTCATACTTTGAAGTCATTTTGACCTGTATGTATGCTTCCCTCCCCCTCCTCCCCCAATTTTCAAGCTTTGCTATCACACTTATAGTCAGAACTCCATTCTTATAATATAATTATATATTGGGACTAAGTTCATACAACTTCGCTGAATGAGGAGAGACAGATGCCCAAACTCATATTTTTGTATCATAAAAAGTAAGCTGTGTTTGTTCTTGTTGTTGTTGTGGCTGCTGTTGTTTGTTGTAGTTGTTGTAGCTGTTGTTGTTGTTGTTGGGTGGTGGTGGTGGTGGTGGTGGAGATGTTGTTGTTGTTGTTGTAGCTGTTGTTGTGGTGGTGGTGGTGGTGGTGGTG
>CM054148.1:4687143-4707143 GCA_028751875.1 Rapana venosa
AAATACCATAGCAAAGAAGAATCAAACGCAAAAAGCAAACAGGCTATTGCAAAAACAAACAAGCAAAAAATCTCACATCAAAACAAAGAAGAAAATGCAACCTCCAACCCCCCCCAAAAAAAAGCACACAAAAAAACAAAACATAAACACACTACTCCAAAACAAACAAAGAAACAAATACAAAAACAAACAAAAATATTCCAAATTAAAGAAAGAAGCAAATAAACAAACAAAAAGCAGAAACCCCCTCCGAAACAAACAATCCCTCCAAAAAAAACCTAACCAACCAAAAAAGGGGAGAAAACTGCCAGACAAATGAGCAGGTAAGCGAGTCGGAATACAATCAGTTCATCAATAAATCAATCAATTGATTAATCAAGCAGGCAGGCTACCATCTAGCCACGTAACCCAACAACCAGCACATCAGTTGATAAACTGACCAAGCAGTCATTAAACCAACCAAGAAAACAAATCAAGCAATAAAAAATATTCAACAAGCCAGCTTAGCAATGCAAAAAAATGTAAACCAAACAAGCAATAAACAATGTCAATAAGCCAAATAACAGTGCAAAAATATCTACAAACCAGCTTAGCAATACAAGAAATATAAGTCAACCAAGTAATAAAATATGTATAAACCAACCTGGCAATAAACAATAAAAACAAACTAAATCAACAATACAAAAAACTATAAACCAACCTAGCAATGAAAATAATCAACAAAACAACTAAGCAAACACAAATTCTATAAACCAACATAGCAATAAAAAATAATCTATAAACCAATCAAGCAATTAAAAACATCCCATGAACAAACCAAGCAATAAAAAATCCATAAACCATCCAAGCAATAAAAATATATAAACAGTCAACCATACAAATCTAGAAACTAACTTAGCAATACAACAAGTTAACAAACCAACTTAGGAATACAAAAAATGCATAAGCAAACTTAGCAATAAAAAATCTATAAAACAAGCAAGCAATAAAATAATATAATAAGCCAACCAAGCAATAAAATATCAATAAACCAACTTAGCAAAACAAAGTCTATAAACCAATCAAGCAACACAAATCTATAAACCAACCAAGCAACAAAAATCTATAAACCAAGCAATAAACACATTTATAAACCACCCAACCGATTAAAAGTATATAAACCAATTTAGCAATAAAAAATATGTAAACCAATTTAGTAATAAAAAGTCTATAAAGCAACCAAGCAACAAAAAATCTATAAACCAACAACATAATAAAAAATATAAACGAACCAAACAATAAAAAGCCTATATAATTATTAGCCAGGCAATTAAAAAAATCAACTTAGCAATGCATAAATCTATAAACCAGCCACGCAATAAATATATATATAAACCAACTTAGCAATATAAAAATCCATACACCAACCAGCAATAAAAATGTGTAAACTAACCAAGCCATCAATAAACCAAACACAAATTAGAAAGCAACCAATAAACAAACAAAGCAATAAAGAAGAACCAGGCAAGCAATCAACCAGCCAACAAACCAACTACCCAGCCAGCCAAACAGCCAGCCAAACAGCCCCAAACAGCCAGCCAGCCAAACTAAGTCACCAATCAATCAGTTACGTTTGTTACACAGTCTTGTTCATTAATTTTACTAACTACATCAGCATAGCTTACACAAGCTCTGGAAAGTACATAAGACTCTCTCTCTCCCTCTGTCTGCTGTCTGTCTGTCTGTCTGTCTGTCTGTCTGTCTCTCTCTCTCTCTCTCTCTCTCCATCTCTCCCCTCTCTCCATCCCCCTCTCTCTCTCTCTTTGAAAAACTTGTACTGTGTCACAAAAAGGGAATATAAATAAATGCTTGAAAGGGAAAAAACCCACAACAGTATAATAAGACATTACTTGCAGACAGGCTGTCTCCAATCTCTTCTGAAGTCCACTTCTAGAAAAGTGTTGAGAAGGCTTCATTCAGAAAAAGTCAGCTAAAGAATAGTATATCGGTCGACAGATGGTTTCAACATTTTAAAACCCTGTTGGGGAAAGACTCATTAGACAACTCCACGAATACTAATGTTGACAATGATAAATCTGAGGAAGGTTTTGATCGTCCCATATTTAAAGATGAAATAATATTGGCACTTAGAAAACTGAAGAATGATAAAGCAGCTGGTCCTGATCAAATTATCAAGGAATTGTTAAAAAGAAAATGGAGGTGAAAATGTGCTTTTCCTTCTAAAATTATTCAACAAAATCTTTGATGATGGTCTTTTTCCAGATAACTGGACTGAATCTATAATTTTAACATTACACAAAAAGGGTGGTGTTGATAACCCTAAAAACATAAGTAGTAGGTTGTATAGTACTATCATTAGTAATAGGTAATGGGAATGGCTAATGAAAAATGATATTATAGGTGTACACCAAGCTGGTTTGAAGAGAGGATATTCCACTAAAGATTTTATGTTTACTCTGCTAGCGTTTGTACAGAGACAGTTTGCTCATAACCGTAAGCTCTATGTAGCATTTATTGACATTGAAAAGGCATTTGATTCTGTTAATAGAAGCAGGTTATGACATATTCTCCTAAAAATGGTGTAGACATTTAAAAGGCATCTGATTCTGTTGATAGAAACTGGTTATGACCTATTCTCCTTTAAAAAAACCAACATGGTGTAACGGGTAAAATAGTATGATGTTTGAGCCATGTATCAAAATGTCAGATGCAGAAGATGTGAAACAAAACTGACTAATATAATATACTGTTCGATTGGTGTTAAACAGGACGATATATTATGTAGCCCCTTATTGTTTTTTTTATTTTAGTAATGAGTTAGCCAGAGAGGTCATCGATAATGGTAAACATGGCGCTACTCTCCCCCCAAAAAAACCCAACAACAAAAAAACAACAACAAACAAACACCCTTTCACCCTTTTTTTTTTTTTTTTTTTCTTTTTTTTTTTTCTGCAGCTGTATTTGTTTCCCTATCAGAGTGGCTTTTTTCTAAGAATTTTGCCAGGGACAACTCTCTTGTTGCCGTGGGTTTTTTTACGTGCGCTAAATAATTACGTGTAACACACGGGACCTCGGTTTATCGTCTCATCCGAAAGACTAGCGCCCAGACCACCACTCATGGTCTAATGGATGGGGGAAAAAATTCCGGTCCAAACGGGGTACGAACCGCCGCACACTTCAGACCCGGACTTTTCGCTTTCTAGACAGGCGCGTTACCTCTAGACCACCGATCCACATTTGTTGGGTGATGGTTTGTAGGACTTCGTTGTTGGTAGGAAGCTTCATGCGGTCATAACCCGATTCAGCAGGAAACGGTCAATGTCTGTGTGGTGAGAATATATAATAATAATAATAATAATAATAATAATAATAATAATAATAATAATAATAATAATAATAATAATAATAATAATAATAATAATAATAATAAATGGAATTTATATAGCGCTGAATCTTGTAAATAAACAAACAAATCGAAGCGCTTGCACTCAATCATTTACAGGCATGCAACTCTCCTTAAACATAATGAACAACAGATTTCAAAACCATGCGCGCGCACGTATGCACGCATGCACGCACACACACGCACACACACACACACACACACACACACACTCACACACACACACACACTCGGATTAACACTTAGAAGGTGAAAGATGCTGTTGAAAATTAGGGACAGATATTTGGGGGGGGGGGGGGGGAAGTCTCAGGTAGGAAATAAGTGTGTTTGAGGCTTGATTTGAAGGTATCAAGTGAAGGCTTTTTATCACTTTTTATCACTAATATTCGTGTAATATTTGAATGCAAGAGTACAAAAGCTGTTGTTTTTTTAATATACCACCAGTTTTCTGAAAACTCCCTCAGCAGCATATTCAATAGCATGAATTTGGTATTTAATATTGCGAAAGGTCTCTGGCACAGTCCTATAGGACATTTGTTAGAATTCATTAAGTTTAATGATTTTGGGGGGTTGTTTATTTATTTTGTTTCTAACTCGTTGTTCTTGCTGTGTGAAGTTTCTTTTTTGTCTATATAAACTTTTTTTAAACTTTGCACATATTTCAGTAGGATCTCCACCACAACCTCAACTTTCACACACTCCCCTCCCTCCCCCCTCCCCGTCTAATATCACTGAGAGTGAACAGTCGTAAAATTGAAGACAACAACAACTACTACAACGATCCTGGCTGTAAGCCTCGTCTTTTTTGTCTTTTATTAAACCTTTTTTAAAAACTTGTTTTTTCATGCACATCCATCCATATCATTCATGCATATTCTTTGTATGCGGACAAAGTTTTTTGCCCTGGTTTGCATTATTCACTTACTTATATTCTTTTTATATTCGTGCATTCTTTCAAAATAACATTGTCCAGACACATATCAGACACATTGTCCAGACTCATCATTCTTTCACACACATCCGTTTATATCATTCATACATATTCTTTGTACATGGACAGAGTATTTTGTTTTCTGATTTGCGATATTCACTTGGTTACATTCTTTTATATCCATTCATTCTTTCAGACTGACAGCGCCCACACACATATCATTCTTTCACACACATCCGTTCACATCATTCACACATTCTTCTTTCTAATTTACATCATTCACATAGTTACTTTCTTTTATATATGATACATTCATTCTGGGTTTTTTCCAGCACTCTGACTTTCTTTTCAATGATCTAAGAATGTATGTACATTAAAAGTTAGATAGAAGGAATAGATGAAAAATGTGTGGGAAAAAAATGAAAAAAGATAAGTTATCATAAAGATTTGGACGGAATAGCTCAGTGGTCGGAACACTCGCTTTCCCCCAGCCAAGTTAAGCAGCGTCGAGCGTTATTACCAGTTGGATGGGTGACGGTTTGCGCGCCTAGTGTGTATGTGTGTATTTGCGTGTGTGTGTGTGTGTGTGTGTGTGTGTGTGTGTGTGTGTGTGTGTGTGTGTGTGTGTGTGTGTGTGTGTTTATGTCTTTCGTAGATAATGGTCATTATAGTGCGCGAGTGCACGTGTGTGTGTATGTGTGATAAAACTGTGTTCATATATTGGTGTGTGTATGTATGGGTGTGCGCGTGTGTGTGAATGCGCACGTGCGTGCACGCACCACAAAAAAAGGTTATTTCCTTTCCAATCAATGGTATCTACAATATTGTATTCCTGCATTGGGGTGTGTGTGTGTGTGTGTGTATGCGGTGCGTGTGTGTGCGCGCACCTGGGTTTGTGTATGATAATTTTTTTAAAGCTACCTTGGAATGCTTATAGCAATCTGAAATGTGTTTTTCTTGTGTCTTGTGAGATAATTATAGGTATCAATGTACCTGTCAGTATTGTCATTGCCCTTCATGGAATGATTATAGTGTTTTTGACTTGACTTGACTTGACTTGACTTGGCTTTAGTGCAGTTCCCCGGTTCACCCAGCTGTAAATAGGTACCTGCCTCAATAGGGTCAGGGAAGGTAAAGCAGCGAGGGAGAGGAGATGGGCGCCGCCCTCAATATGCTGGCCCTAGAGAAGTGAGGTCTCTGACACCTCGCTCCACAACGACCTGATTATGGGACACCTTTACCGTTACCTTTATCATAAAGATGGATTGAGTTAAAAGAAATGTGCGAAAGAAATTGAATGGGAGGAACGTATCGCAGATATCGATCAAAATACAGCAAGTCTAAAACAAAAACAGAAAGAAAGTAGTGGCGGGAAATGACAAATGAAAGGAACACAAATGTTTCAAACTAAAATGAAATCAGAAGCTAAAGCAAACAAACGTTAGAATAAGACATAAAACACAACAACAACAAATGTTATAAAATGTAGATTGAAAATAATATACATAAGAAAAAGTTTTTAAAAAATTGAATGACGTAAAAAAAATGAAATAAAAGCCGGAAAAAGAAAATAACAAACTAAAGCCAAAAAATAATCATTAGTTTAATGTCTGAACTATAATGAAAGCTACAAAATGCACCTCCTAAACAATTTATGCGTGCGTGTGTGTGCGCGTGCGTGTGAGCATGCGAGCGTGCGTGCGTGTGTGTGAGCATGCATGTGAGCATACGTGCGTGCGTGTGTGTGCGCGTACGTGTGAGCATGCGAGCGTGGATGCGTGTGTGTGAGCATGCAAGCGTGCGTGCATGCGTGTGAGCACGCGTGCATGGATACATGCATGCATGTACGCGCGCGCGCGCGAGTGGGTTTTTGTTTTTTTTCATCACTGCCTCTCTGACCTGTTCTTTCAGAAGATGGCTTCCACTCCCACCTCTCCGCTGCTATCTACCAGTGGGCAGACGGCAAGGAGGTGATGTCCAACATGTGGACGGATTCTCTGGCCACAGGCGGGGGTGGTCACTGCGCTGTCCTGCGGTGGACTGACCACGCACAGAGCTTCGCACTGGACACCAGGAGCTGTCACTACCACACCGCCATACCTCTGTGTCAGAGGACCCTTGCTCTGACAGGTCAGCGGCTTGCCTCGTCCTGTCTTGTGTAGTTTTGTGTATTGGTTTTGGTCATGTCCTTCGGATGAGACTATAAACCGAGGCCCCGTGTGCGAACGCATGCAGAACATCTTGCGCACACGTTAAATCCTGTTCCGCTGTTCGAAAGAGTAGGCCATTGTGTGCCGGTGGGAACAGATGACAAAATTTAAAAACCCGCATACACACGCAAAAAAAAAAAAATCATCTGAGCGCTTTGATTTGTTGCTTTACAAGATTCAGCGCTATATAAATTCCATACATTTTTATTCATTTTTATTATGTCTTGGTTTTGGTCTTGGTCTTATCCCAGCTTGTCTCGTCCTGTCTTGTGTAGTTTTGAGTATTGGTTTTGGTCATGTCTTGGTCTTGGTCTTGGTCTTTGGTCTTGGTCTTATCCTAGCTTGTCTCGTCCTGTCTTGTGTAGTTTTGAGTGTTGGTTTTGGTCATGTCTTGGTCTTGGTCTTATCCCAGCTTGTCTCGTCCTGTCTTGTGTAGTTTTGAGTATTGGTTTTGGTCATGTCTTGGTCTTGGTCTTGGATTTATCCCAGCTTGTCTCGTCTTATCTTCTGTAGTTTTGAGTGTTGGTTTTGGTCATGTCTTGGTCTTGGTCTTATCCCAGCTTGTCTCGTCCTGTCTTGTGTAGTTTTGAGTATTGGTTTTGGTCATGTCTTGGTCTTGGTCTTGAGCTTGGTCTTATCCCAGCTTGTCTCGTCCTGTCTTGTGTAGTTTTGAGTGTTGGTTTTGGTCATGTCTTGGTCATGTCTTGATCTTGGTCTTATCCCAGCTTGTCTCGTCCTGTCTTGTGTAGTTTTGAGTATTGGTTTTGGTCATGTCTTGGTCTTGGTCTTGGATTTATCCCAGCTTGTCTCGTCTTATCTTCTGTAGTTTTGAGTGTTGGTTTTGGTCATGTCTTGGTCTTGGTCTTATCCCAGCTTGTCTCGTCCTGTCTTGTGTAGTTTTGAGTGTTGGTTTTGGTCATGTCTTGGTCTTGGTCTTGATCTTGGTCTTATCCCAGCTTGTCTCGTCCTGTCTTGTGTAGTTTTGTGTATTGGTTTTGGTCATGTCTTGGTCTTGGTCTTGGTCTTATCCCAGCTTGTCTCGTCCTGTCTTGTGTAGTTTTGTGTGTTGGTTTTGGTCATGTCTTGGTCTTGGTCTTGGTCTTATCCCAGCTTGTCTCGTCCTGTCTTGTGTAGTTTTGAGTGTTGGTTTTGGTCATGTCTTGGTCTTGGTCTTGATCTTATCCCAATTGTCTCGTCCTGTCTTGTGTAGTTTTGAGTGTTGGTTTTGGTCATGTCTTGGTCTTGGTCTTGATCTTATCCCAATTGTCTCGTCCTGTCTTGTGTAGTTTTGAGTGTTGGTTTTGGTCATGTCTTGGTCTTGGTCTTGATCTTGGTCTTATCTCAGCTTGTCTCGTCCTGTCTTGTGTAGTTTTGAGTGTTGGTTTTGGTCATGTCTTGGTCTTGGTCTTGATCTTGGTCTTATATCAGCTTGTCTCGTTCTGTCTTGTGTAGTTTTGTGTATTGGTTTTGGTCATGTCTTGGTCTTGGTCTTGGTCTTATCCCAGCTTGTTATGTCTTGTCTTGTCTTGTCTTGTTTTGTCCTGTTTCGTCTTGTCTTGTCTTGCCTTGTTTTGCCTTGTCGTGTCCTGTCGTTGCCTGTCTTGTCCTGTCTTGCCTTGCCTTGCCTTGCCTTGCCTTGCCTTGCCTTGCCTTGCCTTCCCTTGTCTTGTCTTGTCCTGTCTTGTCTTGCCTTGCCTTGTTCTGTCTTGTCCTGGCCCTGTCCTGCCTTGTCTTGTCTTGTCCTGTCCTGTCTTGTCTTGTCTTGTCTTGTCCTGTCCTGTCCCGTCCTGTCTTATCCTGTCTTGTCTTGTCTGTTCTGTTCTTTCAGTTATTGTATCGCATCATGTTGTATTGTATTGTCATGTATTGTATTGCATTGTATTGTATGGTACGATACGTACGAGGCGGTACGGTACGGTACGGTATGGTATGGTATGGTATGGTATGGTATAGTATATTGTATGGTATTGTATAGTCTCGTATTGTATTGAATTTATACCACTTTCAGTCACTGCAGATTTCTCTGTAGGAAATTCGGGCTGCTCTTCCAGGAAGAGCGCGTCGCCACAGGAGCAGCGCCACCCATTTGCTTTTTATATTCTTATCTGCGTGTGTATTTGTTTCTCCAATAAGTCTGAGAGCTTTTTTCTTCAGAATTTTGCCAGAGGCAACTTTCTGCTTGCCATGGGTTCTTTTACGTGCACTGAATACCTGTTGCACACCGGGCCTTAGTTTATGGTCTCATCTGGAAGACTAGCACCCAGACTACCACTCACAATCTAGTAGATATGGGTGAAGGTTCGGGCTCAAACGGGGCTCGAACTGGCATTTCTCGTTTTTTGGCGTGTGTATTAAATGACATCATATATTATACTGATCCATTGTATTTGGGGAAACAGTTATTATCAATTTATTGGGAAGATGGGTTTGTTGTTGTTGTTGTTGTTGTTGTTATTCTTCTTCTTCTTCTTCTTCTTCTTGCTGTTGGTTTACATAGATTTTTATTCAGAAAACATGAATACTATACACACACAAACTGAGAGCAATAACAAGCAAATAGCTTATGGCATGTTCGAAAAAATGTTGTCTCATTTAATATTGCTGCTGTTGTTGTTGCAGTTGTTGTTGCTGATGCTGCTTTTGTTGTTGTTGTTGCTGCTGCTGCTGTTGTTGCAGCTGCTGCTGTTATTGTTGTTGCTGTTGCTGCTGCTGTTATTGTTGTAGGTATTGTAGTAGTTGTTGCTGTTGTAGTCGTTATTGTTTTTGTTGATGCTGTTGTTGCTTATTCCCCAACTTAACACACTGTAGGGTCACCCAGAACATGCATCGACTCACTCATACTGCCTTGAAATCAATGTGAGATAGTAAGAACACACAGGATTGTGCATTGTTCTACACTACAGACACTACACTATACTACACTGCACTACACTATACTACACACACACACTACACTACACACACACACACACACACACACACACACACACACACATATCTACGGGTACCCTTGTTTCTGATTGTTACAGATATACCTGAAAATAAAACGTCCACGTCCACCACCACCACTCCACCACCACCACTTCCACCACAACCACCACCACCACACCCCCACCACACACCACCCACCCCACAACCACCACCACAACCCCCACCACAAACCCACCACACACAACCCCCACCACAACCCACCACCACCACAACCCCCCCACCACAACCCACCACCACCACAACCCCCACACACCCCCACACAACCCCCCCACCACCACCCCCCACCCAACCCCACACACCCACCACCACACCCACCACCACAACACCCCCACACCACAACCTCCACCACCAACCCACAACCCCACAACCCACACACCACACAACCCCACCACCACCACAACCCCACCACAACCCCACCACAACCCCACCACAACAACCCAACCACCACCACAACCACACCACAAACCCACCACCACCAACCCACCACCACAACCCCCCACCACCACCACAACCCCACCACCCACCACAACCCCCACCACCAACCACCACCACAACCCCCACCACCACCACAACCCCCACCACCACCACAACCCCCACCACAACCCCCACCACAACCCCACCACAACCCCCCACCACACACCCCACACCCACAACCCCCACACAACCACCACAACCACCACAACCACACCACAACCCCACCACACCCACCACACCCACCACAACCCACACCACCACAACCCCACCACAACCCCACCAACACCCACCAACCCCAACCACAAACCCCACCCACCCACAACCCCACCACAACCCCACCACACCACACAACCCCCACCCACACACACCCCACCACCACCACCCAACCCCCACCACAACCCCCACCACAACCCACCACCACCACAACCCCCACACCACCACAACCCCACACCAACCCCCACCACAACCCCCACCACCACCAACCCCCACCACAACCCCCACCACAACCACAACAACCCCCACCACAACCCCCATCACCACCACCACGACAACACAAATAAAAGACGATTCCAGTTTCTCCACAACCCTTCCAATCCACCAGCCCCTACCCCTTCCCCTCCCCCTCCACACAACAACAACAACAACAACAACAACAACACCACCACACCACCACCAAACCCTCACCACCAAACTCCAGTCCGGGCAGCAGACAACTCCCAGCTCGCCACCACCACCGGCCGAAAGGCAGACAACTCTGTGCCCTTGCCATTGCGTGCGGAAGGCTTCCCAAGGCGCTCCTGCGACGACAGCTGAGGGCGTGGAGGAGCTGAGAGAGAAGCACCGGCAGAGGCTGAAGGCGGATCGTCAGAAGCTGACCTCGGTGAAGAGAAGAAAGGCCAGCGCCCCTGACCCCCGTCCCTCGTCTGTCGTGGCCGGAGTGGTGTCCGTCACCCTGCTGGTCTTCCTCTTCGTCATCATGGTCGTCTCGGACCTTGTGACGCTGGCCACGACTCGGCAGAAGGCGTGTGTGGACTGGGTGAAGCGTTCTGGCGGTGGTGATGGTGGTGGTGACGGTGGTGGTGGTGGTGGTGGTGGTGGTTGTGGTGGTGGTGGCGGTGGTGGTGGTGGTGTATAGGAGACTGGGAAACGGTAAGGGTTGGGTTAGGCCACCAGCGCTGGGCTTTATCACAGTTCTTGATTAAACCATTGACGCTGGGGGCAACAACAGCAAAGTGAGAGGCTGTAGTATGACCAGTGGCTTTCTTTCCCACTCATGGAATTCCACTTTACAGCTTAGTCTTTAGTGATCGACTATGACTCTCTGACTAGGAGGCTTGACTCGCACAGTCCTTACTGTGCTGCAGCCCTGGGGGCTAGAGGGCCTTTGGAGAACATCTCCAACGCTGACTGTCCTTATGCCCACTTGGCCGAGAGAGTGGGGATGTACTGTGGGCAAGGCATCTTCACTATCATCAAATTTCTGCCCAGTTTCCGAAACAGCAGCTGCCTCCTCTGCTGTTTTGGAGGTCATGGTCGAACACGACGGACTAACATACAAGGGTTGGGTTGGGTGTGGTTTTTGTTGTGAAATAATGTTTTTTGTGAGGAGCGTTGGGGGGTTGAGGTGGGGTGGGTGGGTGGTGGTGGTGGTGATGATGATGATGATGGTGGTGGTGGTGGTGTGTGTATAGGGAGACTGGAAAGGGTGAGGGTTGGGTTGGGTGGTGTGGTTTTTGTTGTTGTGAAATAATGTTTTTTTGTGAGAGGGTTGGGGGTTGAGGTGGGTAGGTGTGGTGTGGTGGTGAGGTGGTGGGTGGTGTGTATAGGAGACTGGAAATGGTGAGGTGGTTGGGTGGTGTGGGTTTTTGTTGTGAAATAATGTTTTTCTGTGAGGAGGTGGGGGGTTGAGGTGGGTGGTGGTGTGGTGGTGTGGGGGCGTAGTGGTGGTGGCGGCGGTGGTGGTGGTGTGACGGTGGTGGTGGTGGTGGTGATGGTGGTGGTGGTTGTGTATAGGGAGACTGGGAAAGGTGAGGGTTGGGTTTGGTTTGGTTGGTTTTTTGTTGTGAAATAATGATTTTTTGTGAGGAGGGTTGGGGTTGAGGTGGTGGTGGTGGTGGTGGTGGTGTATAGGAGGCTGGGTAAGGGTGAGGGTTGGGTTGGGTGGTGTGGTTTTTTGTTGTGAAATAATGTTTTTTATGAGGAGGGTTGGGTGGTGTGGTGGTGGTGGTGGCGCGGTGGTGGTGGTGGTGGGGGTGGTGGTGTGGTGGTGGTGGTGGTGTATAGGGAGACTGTGAAAGGGTGAGGTTGGGATGGGTGGTGTGTTTTTGTTGTTGTTAAATAATGTTTTTTGTAAGGAGGGTTGGATGGTTGGGGTGGTGGGGAGGCTGTGGGTGAGGGTGCGCTTTAATGATGTAATTTCACGAATGTATATATATATATATATATATATATATATATATATATATATATATATTATATATATATATATATATATATATTATATATATATAATATGGAGACAGTGAAAGGGTGAGTTGGGGTTGTGTGTGGGTTTTGTTGTGAAATAACGTTTTTGAGGAGGTGGGGTGGTTGGGGTGGGGAGGATGGGGTTTGGGGTGTGGCTTTAATGAAGTATTCTGTAATTGTGTGGTATATATACATATAATATAAAATGCTTTATATATGTTGTTATAATACATACTATGTAGAGAGAAATTATAGTTATATTATATATATATATATATATATATAATATATATATATATATATATATATATAATATATATATATATATATATATATATATATATATATATATAGTAAGGTAAAGGTGTCCCATAACCAATAAGGTCGTAAGGAAGCGAGGCGTCAGAGACCTCAACTTCTCTAGGGCCAGCATATTGAGGGCGACGCCCATCTCCTCTCCCTCGCTGCTTTACCTTTCCTGACCTTAAAGAGGGCAGGTTCCCATTTACAACTGGGTGAACTGGGGGACTGCACTGAAGCCAAGGCGCGCAAACGGTCACCCATCCACTTGGTAACCACGCTTGAATCTGCTTAACCTTGGCTGGGGAAAACCGAGTGCTTGACTACTGAGTTATCCGTCACACACACACACACACACATGTACACACACACACACACACACACACACACACACACACACACACACACCACACACACCGCACGCACGCACGCACGCAAGCACGCATGCACACACATTATTCAATTTAAAGAATGAGTAAATACATTTCAAGGTTAAAGGGAGGTAATATCCTGACTTCCTATTGATTGTATATATGTCGCACGCGTGCGCACGCGAGTGTGTGTGTGTGTCAAAGTCAAAGTCAAAGTCAAAGTCAAACTTTTATTTTCAGATGGTACATTGAATAAGCAGTGCATTTGCTTTTTTTCATCAAGCCATCTATCTAAAGAAAGAAAAAAAAGCGAGAAAAAAAAAGATAATGTATATGCAGACATAGAATAAAAAACCTAATCTATGGTAAACTATACAAATCAAACAAGAAAAACAATAACATATGCATATGTGGAATTAAAACAAAACAATAAACCCAGAAGAATATGAGACCATACAATTCAAATAGTTCAAAAATCTTGAAAAAATATCCGTCATAACACAAACAAACAAGCAACAAAGAAAAACCAAACCAAAACAAACAAAGAAGACAAAACAGAATAAAAATAAAAAACCCACACCAACTGCTTCCCCCCCCCCCCCCCCCTCACACACACATATACACACAAACCTTCAACTATACAAACAACTGAATAAAACAACAACAAAAATGAATCAACAAGAACAACCACAACAAGGAAATAAACAATCAAACAAACACAAATATACATACGCAACAACAACAGCGACAATAACTAACATAGGACAAGAATAACAGCCAGTGTGTGTGTGTGTGTGTGTGTGTGTGTGTGTGTGTGTGTGTGTGTGCTTGTGCGCTGCTTGTGTTTTATCACTTTCTATTTGCCCGTGTCCATTTTTACTGGCTCTTTCACGCTCATAATGTTCATACCTTAAGAACCAATGTTCTAGATTTTTAAATAGATGTGATAATGAGTAATTCTGAATATTTGTTTGTTTGTGAACTGTTGCATCTTTGGCACCTGAACTATTACATTTTTCTTGATAAGTGATACCGTTGTACAGTCATTGTTTTATCTCTGGCATGAATGATGTCATAATTATCATTTTGTCCCTTCTTTTACTTGCTAAATGTGAGTGTACTACTGTAAGCCTTCGTAAAAGCTGTTTGTCCTTCGGATGAGACTATAAACTGAGGTCCCGTGTGTGAACGCACGCAGAACAATATGCGCACACGTTAAATCCTGTTCTCATTTTCGTAAGAGTAGGCCATTGAGTGCCGGTGGGAACAGATGGCAAAATTTACAAAACCGCATACACACGGGGACTGAATGTAAAAAAGCACTGGAGTGCTTATTCCATCATCCTCGATATAAAAAAAAAGTCATCTGAGCGCTTTGATTTGTTGCTTTACAAGATTCAGCGCTATATACATTACATACATGATGATGATGATGATGATGATGATGATGATGATGATGATGATGATGATGATGATGATGATGATGATGATGATGATGATGATTAGTTTTCATGTGTTAGTATCTGTTTTACACAGAATTTTCTTTCTAATTGTATGTTTCATAGGGTTGTGCTATACGACATGGAAACAAATTGAGTTTGCTTCCTGTATGGAAAACTGAAAGCTTAACTCATCGTGGTAAATGGAAAGACGGGGTATAGCCTAAAGTTTTTGTTCAATTTTCAATTCAAATAATTTATTATCTCACACATAGAGAAACTCACGTAGGCTACAAGCCATACATAAAAAAAATCAGCAAACAGAAAAACACCACAACACAACTGGATCGGTGGTCTAGATGTAACGCGCCTGCCTAGAAAGCGAAAAGTCCGGGTCGGAAGTGTGCGGTGGTTCGAATTCCATTTGGGTTCGAAACTCCCCCCCTCCCCGCCCCCCTCTCCCTCCCCATCCATTAGACCATGAGTGGCGGTCTGGGTGCTAGTCGTTCAGATGAGACGACAAAGCCAGGTCCCGTGTATTACACATACTTATTTAACGCACGTAAAAGAACTCACGGCAACAAGAGAGTTGTTTGTCTCTCGGAAAAAATTCTGTAGAAACAAAGCCACTCTGATAGAGAAACAAATACAGTTGCAGACAGGAAAAAAAAATTAAATGGGTGGCGCTGCTCTTGCGGCGACGCGCTCTCCCCTGGAAGAGCAGCTCGAATTTCACGCAGAGAAATCTGCCGTGACTTAAGGTGGTATAAAATATTTAAAATATAATAAATAAAGATAATAATAATAATAATAGCATCCCTACATCAGCCCGCACTGCACCTGTCGTCAGAGAAAATAATAAAAAAAATCAGCTCTCACACATCAGCACCACCTGACCCAGTCAGACAGACACTAGCTGGTGTGTAACAACATGCATTCATGCGCGTGCATGAGCATAGACCGCTCCACTCGCGATCTGACAGGAACGGGATAGCCTAGTGGTTAGAACACTGCGCTGGCAATCTGACGACCCGGGTGCGAATCCCGTTCAAGGGGATATTTTTCCCTGGAACCTTTATGTGCGTGCGTGCGAGCTTGTGTGTATACATTTGATTTTGTAAAAGAAAAAAACAACACACCTAATAATTGTAACTGGCTGCATGTGAATGAGTAGGATGAATGAAAGTACTTTGATTTGTTTTCTGCAAGATACAGCACTATATAAATTCCATGTTTTATTATTATTATTATTATTATTATTATTATTATTATTGATGATGGGCAAAACAACGGTTGCAATTGCAAAACTTCACCATTGAGGAATCTCGGAACTCTAGCCGAGGGTGAAAAACAACGGTTGTAGATTTGATCCCTCAGAACAGTCAGTGTGCAAATAGTATTCTTTGTGCGTAATTTGTTTTATATTTTGCAACAACAAAACATGTCGCTTTCCCTACTTATAGTTAAGTTGGGATAAAATAAACACACACACACACACACACACACACACACACACACACACACACACACACACACACACACACACACAACCAAAACAACCAGACGAACACTTTTTCCTTTCATTTTGAATAGCCACTGAATACTGGGGCACCATCATCATCATGTTATCATCACAACACACAACAATAATAGCAGCAACAGTAACTATAACGACAACAGCAGCAACGGCACTAACAAAAACACAGCAGCAGCAACAACAACAGCAACAACAACAACAGCAACAACAACAACGGTAAAGACAAAACAAAAAGAGGTCAAGGTGTCCCATAACCTAGGTGGTCGTTGGGGAGCGAGGCGTCAGAGACCTCACTTCTCTAGGGCCAGCATATTGAGGGCGGCGCCCATCTCCTCTCCCTCGCTGCTTTACCTTCCCTGACCCTAAAGAAGGCAGGTACCCATTTACAGCTGGGTGAACTGGGGGACTGTACTGAAGCCAAGGCGCACAAAAGGCCACCCATCCGAGAAGTACCCACGCTCAACGCTGCTTAAGGTTACACACCACGGTTAGCTTTTGGCAGTTTTCCTTCTATTTTCATAAATCAATCTTGCAATCCTGCCGCACGTACTAAAGCGTCTACATCAATTAAAAACCACTGTTTGCGAAACACTATCTCCTGAATTAAATTTAGCTCAGGACAATATGAACCAAATTGGTAAGTTTGAATTTTAAAAAAAAATTCAGCAAACACTGTACCGCCCTCAGTCATTTGTCGTCTGCTAGCTGCCTCACCACAATATGCATGCGCGGGGTCAACACTGTAGGAATACATACGGTCCTCATTTTGATGATCATCTCCCACTTTCTCATCACTACTTAGCGTTAATCTAAGGCCTCAATCCCCAAAACAGATACACAGTGAATGTTTTCATACTTTAAAAAAATCCTATGAAAACCAGCAAATATTTTTCTGACTACCACTCTAAAGAAGATACTACGTGACCCGAAAGCTAACTCCGGAGTGTAACCTTAACCTTAGCTTGGGTGAGGAGTGCTATGATCACCAAGACTCGCCCCCCCCCCCCCCCCCCCCCGTCCCAACACAGAGGAAAGTGAAAAGTGTGGCAGTAGACCTCACTTCTCTAGGGCCAGCATATTGAAGGCGGCGCCCATCTCCTCTCCTCCTGCTTTACTTCCCTGACCCTAAAGAGAGGGCCCATTTACACTGGGTAACTGGGGACTGTACGAAGCCAAGGCGCGCAAACGTCACCCATCCAACTGTAACCACGCTCGACGCATGCTTAACTTGCTGGGGAAAGCTGGTGTCCGACACTGAGCTGATGGTAAAACTGTCTACCACAACAAAGTAATACCAAGTAACTACAACTCTTCTGCTAACTCGCAGAATCTGCAAGCTGCTTTAACTACTATCCGACTTTCTACCATCAGTCAATACAACAACTACTAACTACTTACTATCTACTCAACTACTACACTACTACTACTACTAACTCTATACACTACTTCATCTCTCTCTACTACTTACTACTACTGCTCACTACTACTACTACTACTACTACTACTACTACTGCTGCAGCTTAGCTGCTGCTGCTGCTGCTGCTACTACTACTAGCTGCTGCTGCTGCTGCTGCTGCTGCTGCTGCTGCTGCTACTACTACTACTGCTGCTGCTGTTGCTGCTGTTGTTGCTGCTGCACTACTACTACCACTACTGCAGCTGCTGCTGCTCGCTGCTGCTGCTCTGCTGCTGCTGCTGCTACTACTACTACTACTACACAACACCAGCACCTCCACTACTGCTGCTACTACTTTACTAACTACTGTGCTCTCTACTGCGCTTTTTCACTACTAAACTACTGCCCTTACCACACACCACACACCACCACCAACCACACCACCACTACTACTACTATACTAACTACTACTACTACTACTACTACTACTACTACTACTACTACTACTGCTGCTGCTGCTGCTGCTGCAGCTGCTGCTGCTAATACTAATACTACTACCCTTACCACCACCACAACAACAACAACTACTACTACTACTACTACTACTTGTACTACTGCTGCTGCAGCTACTATTACTACTACTACTACTACTACTACCACTACTATTCCTCCTCCTCCTACTACTACTACAACTACTACTACTCGTCCTCCTCCCCTTCCTCCTATTACTACTACTGCTACTATCATTTCTACTGCTGCTGCTGCTGCGACTGTATTAAAGATGCAGAGCCAAAGAGGCAGAGAGAGAGACACAACAGAGGCTTCATCATCTGATCTGCATCCCCTCCATTCGTTTTAAACCTCATTCTCCTCGTGGGTTGTCTATTTTCGTGATATATATCGAATTTCTCCGTAAATTTGTAGCTGTTATTGTTGTTGTTGTCGTCTCGTCGTCGTCGTCGTTGATGTTGTTGTTGTGCGTTCCCCAGCTTAATACTCAGGGTGTTAGTCCTCAGGGGGACGGGATAGCCTAGTGGTTAGAACATTGCGCTCGCAATCTGATGACCCGGGTTCGATTCCCGTTCAAGGGGATATTTTCCCCTGTAGTTAACATCAGTGCAGACTCCACTCTCCACAAAAGTCCTTCGGATGAGACTATAAACCGAGGCCCCGTGTGCGAACGCATGCAGAACATCTTGCGCACACACGTTAAATCCTGTTCCGCTTTTCGTAAAAGTAGGCCATTGTGTGACGGTAGGAACAGATGACAATTTACAAAACCGCATACACACGGGGACTAGATGTAAAAAAGCGCATGAGTGCTTATTCCATTATCCTCGATATAAAAGAATAAATAAATAAATAAAGCAGTCCTTCGGATGAGACTATAAACCGAGGCCCCGTGTGCGAACACACGCAGAACATCTTGCGCACACGTTAAATCCTGTTCCTCTTTTCGTAAGAGTAGGCCTTTGTGTGCCGGTGGGAACGGATGACAACAATTTCACAAAACCTCATACACACGGGGACTGGATGTATAAAAAAGCACATAAGTGCTTATTCCATTATCCTCGATATAAAAGAATAAATACAATAAAATAAAATAACCAGAATATACACTCTTGACTCACTCATCCCACCTGGGAATCATTGTGAATATAAGAAAAGTACACACCGGATGAGACGCTTGCGTGCGTGCGTGCATGGCCGTTTTTCAAGTACCTCGCCATACAGGCAGCCATACTCCGACTTCAGAGGGTGTTTTTCTTTCCTGTAAAGGAGAGTGCAGGTTGTTATGTTGAGAGCTTGTCATGGCTGAAGGCAATCTTAATATAATTTTTTTTTTACAGCATAGCATTTCAATGAGGGCTTTGGCACTTAGCTGACACCAATAGCTGACACAGCTTTTGGCCTGGGTCAGAGGCTTGTTGAAGTATTCGTGACATCCGAGTACTGCTCCAACGACGCTTAGCTCGATTTCAAATACACAGACATATACACACTCACACGCATACACACACACACACACACACTCACAGACACAGACACACACACATTGGCACACAGACACAGAGACACAGACACAGACAGAGAGAGAGACAGACAGACAACAGAGACAGGTAGACAGACAGAGACAGATAGACAGACAGAGACAGATAGACAGATAGATAGACAGACACACACAGAAACACACACACACACACAGACACACACTCACAGACACATGCACACACACACACACACACACACACACACACACATATATATATATATATATATATAATATAAGACACACACAAGACACAGATACAGACACAGACACTCACTCACACACACGCGAGACAAACACACACACACAAACATAGACACACACACAGACACGACACAGACAGACAGAAAACACACACACACACACACACACACACAAAACACAAAACACACACACCACGCAACAGACAGACAGACAGACATACTGTCTGAT
>CM054148.1:4709643-4732143 GCA_028751875.1 Rapana venosa
GAATATAAAGAAAATTTAAAATTTCTAGGGGTATTTCTCACCACAAAACTGTCATGGAACAATCATATTGAATATGTCCTGACCAAAGCTAGAAAAAGTCTTAACTTGCTAAAAATGGTGAGCAAGCAATACTGGGGCCAAGATATGTCATCTCTTATCCATTTAGCAACAGCACTTGTTCGATCTAGATTAACTTATGCACAGGAAATTTTTTTCTCTGCTCCTAAATGTTTGCTAAGAAAAATGCAGAGTGTAGACAGTAAATCATTCAAGTTGGCAATTGGTGTTCCTGTACACGCATCAACTTTAAAAATGTATGCTGAAATAAATATCCTACCTTTTGAAGAACAAATTAAACTTGCCTCGGCAAAGTATATTTTAAGAAGTTCGACAATTCAGAATTCTAATATCAAAGAACTTAATTTAAAATCGGATGTCGATTTTCCTAAAAGGGCTAAATCCATACAATCACTAACAACAATCAGTTCTTACACCTCTGATCTGTCCACATCTTCAGGAATGAATGTCAGAAATGTAGCATCTCGCCCAGTTTTCTCCACAATTCCAAAGTGGGAATTAAACAGGGCTGAGTTTGATATTGATTATTCTAATATCAAAAAAGAAGAAAGTCCCGCTGTTGCTGCAATAGCTAGAGCTCACATTGATGAAACATATAGTGGTTATTTTAAAATTTTTACTGATGGTTCGGTAGTCGACTGTGGTAATGCTGGATCTGCTTTTGTAGTTCCTGCATTAAAGATGGAAAAATCTTATCATTTAGGCAAAGATTTTTCGATCTTTACTGCAGAACTTATAGCTATATTAATGGCCTTAAATTTTTTAATAAATATTCATATCAATATATTTAAGGTGCTGTTTTGTATCGATTCTAAGTCGGTTTTGCAAGCATTAAAAGCATTTAATACTAAGGTAAGAGGGGAATTAATCATTAAAATTTGTCACCTTATACATTTTCTTTCCTTACGAGGTACTACCCTTGCCTTTTGCTGGATTCCGTCACATTGTGGAATCCACGGCAATGAGAAAGCTGACCAGTTAGCCAAAGCTGCTGCCATGGATTCGGACTCTGAAGTTACAGCACCTCTGAACCTTCCACTCTGTCTTCAGGAGGGCATACTTCTGCTGAAAAAAGCTTCTTGGAACCGTGTCAACAGCCAACGAAAGTTTTCTTTACGTAAACATTCATTAAGTGTCAGAGTGTGTCATTTTCCTAACAGACTGTTGGGAAGTATAATCTACAGGTTCAGATTGGATGCATTTAGGACTAAATTTTGTAAACAGATAACTTGTATATGTGGTTCTGACTTATCACCTAAGCATGTTATTCTTCATTGTGAACTACTTCGACCATACTTTTCTGGTACAGTTGTAGGTAAGATTTCAAATATGTCATTTGAACATTTATTGGCCGATAATGTGGTTATGTTGGAGATAGTTAGTTGTTTAGTTAAAAGCCCTGTTGGAAAACTTTTGTAATTGTTCTTGCTGCAGTTTAAGCTGTTTCAATGCCCCCTCACCCCCGTCCCTCCCATAATTTCTTTGTATTTTTTTTTCTTCTTTTATCTCGTGCACAGACACTAATAGGTAAACACACACACACACACATACACACACACACACACACACACGCACGTATGCACACACACACACACACACACACACACATACTCACACACACACGTTCTGTATATATTGTAACACTATCTTTTGTCTAATATCACCTGAGTGAACAGACGTTAAATTAAAGAAAGTACATATATTTGTACATATCTTTAGGATTGATGTATGTTTGTTATTGCTGCTGTTGTTGTTGTTGTTGTTGCTGTTGTTGTTAATGATGATGTTGATGATGATGATGTTGGTGGTGGTGGTGGTATGTTGTTGTTGTTGTTGGCAGTATAGTGTTGTTAATGTTGTTGTTGTTGTTCTTGGTGGTGGAGGTGGTGTGTGTATGTGTGTTCTTTCTTTAATTTAACGTCTGTTCACTCAAGGTGATATTAGACCAAAGATAAAGTGTTACAATATATAGAGAACGTGTGTGTGCGTGCGTGCGTGTGTGTGTGTGTGTGTGTGTGTGGTGTGTCCATGCGTGCGTGCGTGTGTGTTTGTGTGTGTGTGTTTACCTTTTAGTGTCTGTGCACGTGATAAAAGAAAAAAAATACAAAGAAATTATGGGAGGGACGGGGATGAGGGGGGGGGGGGGCATTGAACAGCTTAAACTGCAGCAAGAACAAGTACAAAAGTTTGCCAACAGGGCTTCTAACTAAACAACTATCTCCAACATAATCACATTGTCGGCCAATAATTGTTCAAATGACATATTTGAAATCTTATCTACAACTGTACCCGAAAAATATGGTCGAAGTAGTTCACAATGAAGAATAACATGCTTAGGTGATAAGTCAGAACCACATAGACAAGTTATCTGTTTACAAAATTTAGTCCTAAATGCATCCAATCTGAACCTGTAGATCATACTTCCCACCAGTCTGTTATGAAAATGACACACTCTGACACTTAATGAATGTCCACGTAAAGAATTCTTTCGTTGGCTGTTGACACGGTTCCAAGAAGATTCTAAGTCGGTTTTGCAAGCATTAAAAGCATTTAATACTAAGGTAAGAGGGGAATTAATTATTGAAATTTGTCACCTTATACATTTTCTTTCCTTACGAGGTACTACCCTTGCCTTTTGCTGGATTCCGTCACATTGTTTTTCTGGGGTTTGTTTGTTTTTGTTTGGTTTGGTTTGGGATTTTGCTTATTTGGCTGTTTTTTTTGGTTGTAGTTGGTGGGTCTTTTGTTGTAGTTTTTTTTTGTACGGCTTATTATTGTTCAGGTGGGGGATTTTTATTCTATGTATGGATATGCATCATCATCATCATCATCATCATCATCCATCATCATCATCATCATCATCATCATCATCATCATCATCATCATCATCATCATCATAGTAGTAGTAGTAGTAGTAGTAGTAGTAGTAGTAGTAGTAGTAGTAGTAGTAGTAGTAGTAGTAGTAGTAGTAGTAGTAGTAGTAGTAGTATAGTAGTAGTAGTAGTAGCAGTAGTAGTAGTAGTAGTAGTAGTTTTGTTTTTTTAAATTAGATAGATGGCTTGATGGAAAAAGCAATTACACTGATTCTTCAATGTACCATCTACAAGGCATCTCCACTATAATCAAATTTCTGCCCAATTTTCCAAAACAGCAGCTGCCTCCTCTGCTGTTTTGGAGGACATCGTCGGACACGACGGACAAACATACATACCATCTGCAACTAAAAGTTTGACTTTGACTTTGACTTTGGCCTTCACACACAACACACACACACACAACACACACAACAACACACACCAACATAAACAGTTGTTTGACCAAGCCTCACCACACACACATACACACACAACAACTAAGGAAGTGCAGGATGGTTAAGATGTTTACCAGCAACAATAACTGGAGGTTGTTGGTTTGATTCCAAAGCCTCGCCTTTCTCCGATTTGACAACAAATCGAACTGAATGTACAAAGTCCTTGGGATGAGACTATAAACCGAGGCCCGTGTTCGACGCATGCAGGACATTTGCGCACAACTTTAAATCCTGTCACGCATCCGAAAGAGTAGGCCCATTGGTGCCGATGGAAACAGATGACAAAATTATACAAAATGCATACAACGGGACTGATAAAAAGCACATGAGCTATTCATACTGATATACAAGTAAAAAAAAAATTATAAAACACAACCAGACACACACAAACAACAACAACACAAGACAAAGTTTCGATGTATACAGACAGACAGCAACAATGACAAACGGACAGCAGGACTGACAGAGAAGACGGGGACAGACAGACAAAGCGAACAAAACAGACACAAGACGTTTCGTTCGAAGCAGAATATATAGGACTGATAGGAGGAGGGTGGGGGGGGGGGGGATGGGGACTCTGAAGAGTGGAAGGCAGTGTGGGGGAAGAGGCACGACATTACGCAAAAATTGGATACCCGAAAATACCCGTTCTGCACGACTGAGAGAGGCGGGTAGATTCTTGACCCTAGCGTTTTAACCAACACACACACACATACACACACAAACACACACACACATACACACACACACCTACTTGTACGCACACACACACACATCATTACTTACACATACACATACACTTGCGCGCGCACACACACACTCACACATACACACACATACACACACATACACACTTACAAACACACACACATTCCATACACACACGAGGAAAACCACGCGCGCGCGCACACACACACACACACACGACACACACAACGTACACACGTACACACACACACACGAACGCACGTACACACGCACACACACGTACACACACAACACACACACACACGCATACACACGCGCATACACACACACGCACGCACACACGGACACACACACACACATACTCTTTTAAAGGGGAATTTTCCCCTTGAGTTAACATCAGTGCTGACTGCACTTTCTTTAAAGTCCTTGGGAGGAAACCAAACTCCAATGTCCCGAGCATAAACGCCAAACATCCTCCACACACGCTAATACTGTTCTACCTCTTGGGAGAGTAGGCCATGTGTACCGGTGGGAACGGATGACAAAATTTACCAAAACTGCATGGACACGGGGACTGAGTGGAAAATATACAGGAGTGCTTATTTATTGGTCTCGAGATAAAAGAATAATAAGACAGTGATAATATTGAAAACACAAAAGATAGCATATGTAATACATTACTGTTGCCAATAATGCTGTGTGTGTGTGTGTATGTCTGTGTGTGTATGTGTGTGTGTCTGTGTCTGTGTGTGTACCTCACTCACATGTCTGTGTTTCTTTACATGTACCTCACTCACATGTGTGTTTCTGTGTGTGTACCTCATTCACATGTGCGTCTCTGTGTGTCTGTGTGTCTGTGTATGTTCCTCACTCACATGTTTGTGTGTATGTGTATGTACCTCACTCACATGTCTGTGTCTCTGTGTGCGTACCTTACTGACATGTGTGTGTGTCTGTGTGACTGCGTGTACCTCACTCACATGTGTGTGTGTGGTGTGTCTGTGTGTGTACCTCACTCACATGTGTGTGTCTGTGTGTGTACCTCACTCACATGAGTGTGTCTGTGTGTGTACCTCCACTCACATGTGTGTATGTGTGTGTGTACCTCACTCACATGTCTGTGTGTCTGTGTGTGTACCTCACTCACATGTGTGTGTGTCTGTGTGTGTACCTCACTCACATATGTTTGTCAGTGTGTGTCTGTGTGTACCTCACTCACATGTGTATGTCTGTATGTCTGTGTGTGTACCTCACTCACATGTGTGTGTCTGTATGTCTGTGTGTGTACCTCACTCACATGTGTGTGTGTCTGTGTGTGTGCCTCACTCACATGTGTGTGTGTCTGTGTGTGTACCTCACTCACATGTCTGTGTGTCAGTGTGTGTACCTCACTCACATGTCTGTGTCTGTACCTCACTCACATGTCTGTATGTCTGTGTGTGTGCCTTACTCACATGTGTGTATGTGTCTCTGTGTGTGCCTCACTCACATGTGTGTATGTGTCTGTGTGTGTGCCTCACTCACATGTGTGTGTGTCTGTGTGTGTACCTCACTCACATGTGTGTATGTGTCTGTGTGTGTACCTCACTCACATGTGTGTGTGTGTCTGTGTGTGTACCTCACTCACATGTCTGTGTGTCTGTGTTTCTGTGTGTACCTCACCCACATGTGTGTCTGTGTTTCTGTGTGTGTACCTCACCCACATGTGTGTCTGTGTTTCTGTGTGTACCTCACCCACATGTGTGTCTGTGTTTCTGTGTGTGTACCTCACTCACATGTGTGTGTGTGTCTGTGTGTGTACCTCACTCACATATGTGTGTCTGTGTGTGTACCTCACTCACATGTCTGTGTGTCTGTTTGTGTACCTCACTCACATGTGTGTGTCTGTGTGTCTTTGTGTGTACCTCACTCACATAAAAACCTTCTTCAAGCCAACATGAAAAATGAGTCTACCCAAGATCTAGTTCAAATGCCAACTTATAAATTATGTTGAGTAGAAATAAGTTACTCTTGGTTTTCATTTGCTTCGGTTTTTACGTTGTTGTTGTTTTATTTTGCTTTTATTGATTTCTTCTTCTTGTTTTCTGTTTTATGATGGGAGGTGCTGGTTGATCCTCTTTTCCGTTATAGATATCTTATTTACAATGTAATATCACCACCCGCGAATAGACTTTACACTTACTATCACCACCATACAACAACAACAACAGTAACAACGACGACGACGACAATGGCAACAACCACAACACATACATAATTATCTATATGTCAATCTATCTGTCTGTCTATCTATCTGTCTATCTATCTATCTGTCAATCTATCTGTCAATCTATCTATCTATCTATCTATCTGTCTGTCTGTCTATCAATCTATCTGCCTATCTATCTATTTGTCAATCTATCTGTCTATCTATGTATCTGTCAATCTATCTGTCAATCTATCTTTCTGTCTGTCAATCTATCTGTCAATCAATCAATCTATCTATCTATCTATCGAAACACACAGACACAAACACACACACACACACACTGTACACACGCACGCACACACACGCACGCACACGCACACATACACGCATGCACACACACATACATACATACAGACAGACAGACATACATACACATACATACATACACACACACACACTCACACACACACACACACACACACACACACACACACACACACACACACACACGCACGCACGCACGCACTCAGTGACGAAACGAACAAATTGCATGATAGATAAATACAGGGATAATAAAAGGCTTTATGGAATCAGCCAGCCGAAAGCTAAGTGAAGTTAAATACCTGCCTTCCTTCGAAACAGTGGACCCAGTGGTTATCTAACTTACAGTCAAGATTACGCCACTGCTAGCAGTTTGTAAACGAGGTGTACAGGCGGTGGTATAACGGTTTGCGTTTACCCTATCTCGTAAGACGAAGTTCGAAGACAAATGCCGAAAAGAAGATGTGTCATACACATGTGTGCGTGTACACACACACACACACACACACACACAAACACGCACGCACGCACGAACACACACAACACACGAAATCAGGTCCAATGCTCCTTGCTTCAGGCTAAAAGCTGTGTCAGCTATTGATGTCACCTAAGAGCCGAAGTTCAACATTACATTGATATTATGCTTTCTTTTAAAACGTTATGCTAAGATTGTCTTCAGCCGTAACAAAACATCCTGTAGTATAACAACACCCTGCACTTTCTTTGGCAGGAAAACAAGTCCTCGGAAGTCGGAGTATGGCTGCCCATGTGGCGAAGCGCTTAAAAAAAGAAAAACTCTCCTACGTCCTATCCAGGGTGTACTTTCGATTGTATATTTTTATTTTATTTTTTATTTTTTTAATTTTATATCGAGGATAATGGAATAAACACTTATGTGCTTTTTTACACATCCAGTCCCCGTGTGTATGCAGTTTTGTCAATTTTGTCATCTGTTTCCACCGGAACACAATGGCCCACTCTTCCGAAAAGCGGAACAGGATTTAACGCGTGCGCAAGATGTTCTGCATGCGTTGGAACACGGGGCCTCGGTTTATAGTCTCATCCGATATCTATAATGATATGTAATGGGGGTAAAGGAACTCGAACAACAATAACAACAACAATAAAAACAACAGCAACAAGAACAGCAGCAGCAACAACAGCAACAAGAACAGCAGCAGGAACAACAACAAGAACAGCAGCAGCAACAACAGCAACAAGAACAGCAGCAGCAACAACAGCAACAAGAACAGCAGCAGCAGCAACAACAGCAACAAGAACAACAGCAGCAACAACAGCAACAAGAACAGCAGCAGCAGCAACAACAGCAACAAGAACAACAGCAGCAACAACAACAGCAACAAAACAGCAGCACAGCAAACAGCAACAACAGCAACAAGAACAGCAGCAGCAGCAACAGCAACAAGAACAGCAGCAGCAGCAACAACAGCAACAAGAACAGCAGCAGCAGCAACAACAGCAACAACAACAGCAAAAAGAACAGCAGCAGCAACAAGAGCAACAAGAACAGCAGCAGCAACAAGAGCAACAAGAACAGCAGCAGCAACAACAACAGCAACAAGAACAGCAGCAGCAGCAACAACAGCAACAAGAACAGCAGCAGCAACAACAACAGCAACAAGAACAACAGCAGCAACAACAACAGCAACAAGAACAGCAGCAGCAACAACAACAACAACAAAACAGCAGCAGCAACAACAACAGCAACAAGAACAGCAGCAGCAGCAACAACAGCAACAAGAACAGCAGCAGCAGCAACAACAGCAACAAGAACAAGCAGCAGCAACAACAACAACAACAACAACAGCAGCAGCAAACAACAACAACAACAACAGCAGCAGCAACACAACAGCAACAAGAACAGAGCAGCAGCAACAACAGCAACAAGAACAACAGCAGCAACAACAACAGCAACAAGAACAGCAGCAGCAACAACAACAACAACAACAAGAACAGCAGCAGCAACAACAGCAACAAAACAGCGCAGCAACAACAGCAACAAGAACAGAGCAGCAACAACAGCAACAAGAACAACAGCAGCAACAACAACAGCAACAAGAACAGCAGCAGCAACAACAACAACAAGAACAGCAGCAGCAAGCAACAACAGCAACAAAGAACAGCAGCAGCAGCAACAACAGCAACAAGAACACAGCAGCAAACACAACAGCAACAAAACACACAGCAGCAACAGCAACAAGAACAGCAGCAGCAAACAACAACAGCACAACAACAGCAACAAGAACAGCAGCAGCACAACAGACAACAAAACAACAGCAGCAGTAACAACAGCAACAAGAACAACAGCAGCAGCAATAACAGCAACAAGAACAACACAGCAGCAACAACAGCAACAAGAACAGCAGCAGCAGCAACAACAACAAGAACAACAGCAGCAGCAACAACAGCAACAAGAACAACAGCAGCAGCAAAACAGCAACAAGAACACACAGCAACAACAGCAACAAACAACAGCAGCAGCAATAACAGCAACAAGAACAACAGCAGCAACAACAGCAACAAGAACAGCAGCAGCAGCAACAACAGCAACAAAAGAACAGCAGCAGCAACAAGACAGCAACACAACAGACAGTGCAGCAGCAACAACAGCAACAAGAACAGCAGCAGCAGAACAACAGCAACAAGAACAACAGAGCACAATAAAGACAACACAACTAGCCAAAAGACAGACCAGCGAACACACGCAACAGGACACGATGGACGAAATGCAGTGCAATACGACATTATTGGTGGCAAATCTAGCCAGTGATGAAGACTGTCCTCACACACTGGGAGGTTGTGGAGGCTTGCTGCTATACTTAGCATAATAATTATACACTACGTGTGTGTGTGTGTGTGTGTGTGTGTGTTGTGTGTGTGTGTGTGTGTGTGTGTGTGTGTGTGTGTGTTGTGTGTGTGTGTGTGTGTGTGTGTTTGTGTGTTTTGTGTGTGTTTTGTGTTTTGTGTTTGTGTGTGTTTGTTTTTGTGTTGTATTGTGGTGTGTTGTTGTGTGTGTGTGTGTTGTGTGTTTTATTTATTTTTATTCATTTATTTATTTTGTTCTTTATGTTGAGCATAATAAAAATAAGCATTTAAGTGGGGTGGGGGGGTGGGGGGGCGGGGTTACGTCCAGTCTCTTTGTGTATGCGGTTTTGTAAATTTTGTCATCTGCTCCCACTGGCACACTCTTACGAAAAGTGGAACAGGATTTTACCTGTGCGCAAGATGTTCTGCGTGCGTTCGCACACGGGGCCTCGGTTTATAGTCTCATCCGAAGGACTTTTGGGGAGAGTGGAGTCTGCACTGATGTTAACTCCAGGGGAAAATATCCCCTTGAACGGGAATCGAACCCGGGTCGTCAGGTTGCGAGCGCAATGTTCTAACCACTAGGCTATCCCGTCCCCCTGTGTGTGTGTGTGTGTGTGTGTGTGTGTGTGTGTGTGTGTGTGTGTGTGTGTGTGTGTGTGTGTGTGTGTGTCTTCAATTTTACGTCTGTTCACTTAAAGTGATATTAGACGATGGAGGCGGGGGGGGGGGGGGGGGGGGGGGGGAAGGTGGGGGGGGGGGGGGGGGGGCGCATAATGAGATAGGGCTTTAAGTAGAAAAATAGTGTGGATGAAGCACATTAAAAGACTATTCCAAACTATATAAACAGTATGTTGCAAAAACATGGCAAAGAAATACAAAAATTAACAAAACCCCGAACATTGAAAAATACTCTAAAGTTGGAAAACAAACAATTGTGAACTACTTGTAACGGCAGCTGTGAAACAAGCAAAATATAGATTCCGACGATCATACTTTACAAAAAAGAGAATACTGGGGATTGCAACAGAGACAAGGCTATCTCACATAATAACTCTGGATTGGTTAAAACTTCCTGCAGAGACTTATCTTGAAATGATGGTAAAAAACGCTTTTAAACCTTGACATTGATACAGAACATGAACATTGGAAAATTTTTCACCACATATACATTGTATATTTTTGGCAAATTTTGCTCGAAAGGCATTTAATTTCAATCTGTAGATTAGAGAAACAATTTTTCTAGTACAGGATTTTCGAAAGCCGTACTGAGTACAAAGAATGTTCTCAAGATCCAGAACTGAACAAGTATGCAGGGGATAACCAGCCTCTTCCTGTTTCTTTTTCACATGTTTCCAGCAAACATTTTGAAGCAAAGCATAACCTTCATGAAGAGAAAGAGGAATATCTAAACCAGTTGAATAGCTATCATGTTTTGCTGCCTTTTTGGCAGCTTTGTCGACTTTTTCATTAAAATAAATACCACAATGAGATGGAACCCAGCAGAAAGTAACATTCGAACCCCTCAGAATTAGAAAATGTACCAACAAATTAATTTCAGTAATAAGATTCTGCCTAACGGTCGATGACGAGTTACTTAGAGACTGTAATGCAGATTTAGAATCAACACAGAACAAAATCTGCAAAACAGTATTGGGGAAATCAAGCAGAAAGTACAAAGCCATCAAAATAGCAGTAAGTTCAGCAGTAAAGATGGAATGATTTTTGCCGATGTGATAGGACTTTTCAACCTTTAAAGCTGGAATGATGAATGCTGCCCCTGCTTCCTTGTTTTTAAGAAGGGATCCGTCAGTGTATATCTTAAGATGAGAAGGATATGTATCTTCTAGGTGCAATATGTATCTTCTAGGTGTGTGTGTGTGTGTGTGTGTGTGTGTGTGTGTGTGTGTGTGTGTGTGTGTGTGTGTGTGTGTGTGTGTTTGTGCGCGCGTGTGTATGTAGGTATGCGTATTTTGTATTTTCAGTGTATTATTCTATTGGTTTTCTTCTCTCTTTTATTCTTACACTGTATTGGTAAAGGTTGTAATCATGTAGTACTTCAGTATTATCATGAAGAAATTTTTGTTCTTAGATAGATGGCTTGATGAAAGAAAAACCATATGCATTGCTTATTCAATGTGCGATCTAGAAATACAAATTTGACCTGACTTGACTTGACTTGACTACACTATGCGTCTGCATCAAGATCTCCGCCATCAATGGCTGTACAGAGCATGTCCACCGGGTGAGGGGATTCAATTCCCAGCAGCTGAGCAGCTAGCACACCTCTGAGCAGCCACTAACGGGAAAAAAATTAAAACACTCTATCATAGTGGATCGATGGTCTAGAGGTAACGCGCCTGTCTAGAAAGCGAAAAAGTCCGGGTCGAAAGTGTGCTGTGGTTCGAATCCTGTTTGGGCCCGAAACTTTTCCCCCCATCCATTAGACCATGAGTGGTGGTCTGGGCGCTAGTCTTTCGGATGAGACGATAAACCGAGGTCCCGTGTTTTACACAAAGTTATTCAGCGCACGTAAAAGAACCCACGGCAACAAGGGAGTGTCCCTGGCATTGAACAGCTTAAACTGCAGCAAGAACAAGTACAAAAGTTTGCCAACAGGGCTTCTAACTAAACAACTATCTCCAACATAATCACATTGTCAGCCAATAATTGTTCAAATGACATATTTGAAATCTTATCTACAACTGTACCCGAAAAATATGGTCGAAGTAGTTCACAATGAAGAATAACATGCTTAGGTGATAAGTCAGAACCACATAGACAAGTTATCTGTTTACAAAATTTAGTCCTAAATGCATCCAATCTGAACCTGTAGATCATACTTCCCACCAGTCTGTTATGAAAATGACACACTCTGACACTTAATGAATGTCCACGTAAAGAATACTTTCGTTGGCTGTTGACACGGTTCCAAGAAGATTCTAAGTCGGTTTTGCAAGCATTAAAAGCATTTAATACTAAGGTAAGAGGGGAATTAATTATTGAAATTTGTCACCTTATACGTTTTCTTTCCTTACGAGGTACTACCCTTGCCTTTTGCTGGATTCCGTCACATTGTTTTTCTGGGGTTTGTTTGTTTTTGTTTGGTTTGGTTTGGGATTTTGCTTATTTGGCTGTTTTTTTTTGGTTGTAGTTGGTGGGTCTTTTGTTGTAGTTTTTTTTTGTACGGCTTATTATTGTTCAGGTGGGGGATTTTTATTCTATGTATGGATATGCATCATCATCATCATCATCATCATCATCATCATCATCATCATCATCATCATCATCAGTAGTAGTAGTAGTAGTAGTAGTAGTAGTAGTAGTAGTAGTAGTAGTAGTAGTAGTAGTAGTAGTAGTAGTAGTAGTAGTAGTAGTAGTAGTAGTAGTAGTAGTAGTAGTAGTTTTGTTTTTTTAAATTAGATAGATGGCTTGATGGAAAAGCAATTACACTGATTCTTCAAGTATCATCTACAAGGCATTCTCCACTATAATCAAATTTCGCCCAATTTTCCAAATCAGCAGCTGCCTCTTCTTATCTTGGAGAAATTGGTCGAAGATTCACAGACAAATACATGCTTAGTAATCTGCAACTAAAAGTAGTTTACAAAATTTCCAATGCATCTCTGACTGGCCTTCCCACCACACAAAATGACACACCACATAATGAATGTGGCAGGATCTTTCGTGTGTTGACCAGCCAACAAGAAATTCTAAGTTGGTTTTTCCCAAGCATCGCCTTTCTCTAGGTAAAGGAATAACTATGAAATTGTCCCTTATACGACTTCTACCGAGGCCGTGTCGAACGCATGCAGACATTTGCGCTCACATGTTTTTCGGTGTTCCGTTTTTGTTGTTGAGTTGGGCATTGTGTGCCATGGACTGATGAAATTTTACAAATGCATACAACGTGGGACTTTGATGGTAAAAGCACATGAGTGGATTTTATTATTGATATACAAGTATAATAAAAAATATATCAACAACACATCATCACACACACATCATCACACACACACACATCACAGAAGATACGCATGTATACAGCAGATAGGCAGACAACCGACAAGAGACAGACAGACGAGACAGTACAGACAGAAGAGAAGTACAGACTACAAGCAGACAGTAACAGACACTAAGAATTCGTTCAAATCATGATATATGGCTTGAATACGGAAAGTGGGTGGGGTTGTGTCGAATGTGGACCATCTGACGAAGGATTGCACTGAAGCAAGTTTGGTGGAGAGTGGCAAAAGGGAGCCACCATGACGTTTAGCAGAAAATGTGGAACACCAAAATACATCCATCTGCACGACTAAAAGCGGTTAGATTCTTGACCTAGCGTTTCTTACCACACACAACACACATACACACACAACACACAACACACACACACAATCACACACACACACCTACTTTACCACACACACACACACATAGGAAGGGCAGATGTAAATTACACACACAATACACTTGTGCGCGTATCCAACACACCCCTTCACCATACAACACGAATGAAGTCAAATCATGGATGGACATAAACGAGCGTTCGAAACGCAGCGACACTTGCCACATAACTCACGCATGGAAGATAGCCAGGTGCCGCTGCAACTGACACAATCACACATCGTACACACACGATACACACTACACACAACACACATACCTCGATATACAAGACACACAGTACACAACAACATCAACACACACCATACACACGCGCTACACACACACCACCACACACGACACACACACACAATACTCATTTTAAAAGAAGGGAATTCCCCTTGATAACATCATGGACTGCACTTTCTAAAGCCTGGGAGGAAACGCAAAGACACAATGTCCCGACAGAAACGACCACAACAACATCCTTCACCAACCTAATACTAGCTTACTACCTCGGGAGAGTAGGCATGTGTACCGGTGGGACGGATGGACAATTCCAAAACTGCTGAGGAGCAGGTTGGTTGGAGTGGAAAATATACATGACGTGCTTATCTAATATTTGCCTGAGATAAACCAGAACCAAACAGACAGGATAAATACAAACACACACAAAAATACAATACTGTCAATACTTACTGTTGCCAATAACTGTGTGTAGTGTGTGTTCATTGACAATAACTGTGCTGGGCCTGTGACTGTGTACACATCACTCACATGCACACATGTCTTCTACATTACACATCACTCACAAGTGAAACCAGTGTGTGGACCATCATTCACATGTGCGTCATCTGTGTGTCATGTGTCTGTATGTTCCTCACTCACATGTTCTGTGTTATGTTATGTACCCACTCACATGTCGTTCATCGTGCGTAACGCTTACGACATGTGCGATCCTACGGACGCGGACACCATCACTCACATTTTGTTAGTGGGAATTTCCTTGGTGTAACTCATCTGCACATTGTTAGTCTGTGTGGGTACCTCACTCACATGATGTGTCTGTTGGTAACCTCCTCACACAGCTGTGTTATTGTGGGTGTAGCCTCATCACTGTACCGTGGTCGGTGTTGTACCTCACTCATCACGATTGATGGAATTCAGTGTGTGTCTGTGTTACCTCACTCAAAGATAGAATGTCTATTGTACCAAGTAGCTTGTATACCTCACTCACATGTGTGTGTCTGTATGTCTGTGTGTGTACCTCACTCACATGTGTGTCGTGTCTGTGTGTGTACCTCACTCACATGTTGTGTGTCTGTGTATGTACCTCACTCACATGTCTGTGTGTCAGTGTGTGTACCTCCATCACACTGTCTGTGGTCTGTACCTCACTCACATGTTGTTGGTATGTGTATGTCCTTACTCACATGTTGTATGTGTCTGTGTGCGTCCTTACTCACATGTGTGTATGTGTCTGTGTGAGTGTCCTCACTCACATGTGTGTTGTGTCTGTGTGTGTACCTCACTCACATTGTGTAGTGTCTGTGTGTGTACCTCACTCACATGAGGTGTGTCTGTGTGTGTACCTCACTCACATGTTGTGTGTGCTGTGTATCTTCTGTGTGTGTGTTACCTCACCCACATGTGTGCTGTGTTCTGTGTGTACCTCACCCACAATGTTTGTCTGTGTTTCTGTGTGTACCTCACCACATGTGTGTCTGTTTCTGTGTGTGTACCTTACTCACATGTGTGTGTCTGAGTGTTGTACCTCACTCACATGTGTGTGTTCTGTGTGTGTACCTCACTCACATGTCTGTGTGTCTGTTGTGTACCTCACTCACATTGTGGTCTGTGTGTGGTCTTGTGTGTATCTCACTCACATAAAACCTTCTTCAAGCCACATACAAATGAGTCTATCCAAGTCTAGTTCAAATGCCACTTATAAATATGTGTGTTTCTGAAAGTAAGTTACTCTGTTTTCATTTGCTTCGGTTTTACGGTTGTTGTTGTGTACTATAATTGTGTGTTTTATGATTTCTCTCTCTTGTTTTGTCTGTTTTACTATCGATGTCTGGTTGATCCTCTTTTCGTTACTAGATATCTTATTTACATGTGTGATACACCACCCAATATGACTTTACACTGTTTCACCACCATCACAAATCAACGTAACAACGGACGTACGACACAATGGCACACAACCACAACACATACATAATTTCTTATGTCCTCTATCTGTTGTCTATCTTTGTACCTATCTACTTTTCTGTCATCTTCTGTCAATCTATCTAATCTATCTATCTATCTAGTCCTGCTGGTCTATCAATCTATCTGCCTACTATCTATTTGTCAATCTATCTGTCTATCTATGTTTTACTTTGTCTTATTATTGTCAATCTATCTTTCGTCTGTCAATCTATCTGTAATCATCAAGTCTGATCATCTATCTATCGACAACGATACATAAATCACACACACACTGTACACATCACGCAACCACGCACGCACACGAACTTACACGCATGCACACCACAACTACATACAGACAGACAGCATACATACAACATACATACATACACACACGACACACTGCACACACACACACACACACACAACACCACATACACACAACATCACACACGCAGCTACTATCGCACTCATGACAAACTGAACAAATTGCATATAGATAAATATCAGGATAATAAAAGGCTTTATGGAATCACGCCAAATACTAATGAAGTTAAATACCTGCCTTCTTTCGTAACAGTGACCCATGTTATCTAACTTTCAGTCAAGATTACGCCACTGCTAGCTATTTGTAACTAGGTGTAACAGGCGTGTATAAAAACGTTTGCGTTACACCTTATCACGTAAGACAAGTTCGAAGACAAATGCCAAAAGATGTGTCATACACAGGAGCGATGTACAACACACACACACACACACACACAAACACACCACAGCACGCACGAACACACACAACACACACGAAATCAGTCCAATGCTCCTTGCTATCAGCTAAATACTGTATCAGCTATTGAATCGTCACCTAAGACCGAAAGTCAACATTACATTGTAATTATGCTTCTCCTTGAACAACGTTATCTAAGATTGTCTTCAGCACGATAACACAACATCCACGTGTATAACAACACCCTGCAACTTTCTTTGCAGGAAAACAAGTCCAATCGGAAAGTCGAGTATGGTGCACCATGTGGCGTAACGCAAAAACAAAAACAAAACTCACCTACGCCTATCCAGGTGTACTTATCGAATTGTATATGTTTTATTGTTAGTTTTTATTTTTTATTTTATATCGAGGCATAATGGAATAAACACTTATGTGCTTTTTTACACATCCATCCCCGTATGTATGCAGTTTTGTCAATTTGTCATCTGTTTCACACCGAACACAATGCCCCACTCTTCCGAAAAGCGGAACAGGATTTGACGCCGTGCGCAAGTGTTCTCATGCGTTGAACACGGGGCCTCGGTTTATAGTCTCATCCGATATCTTTAATGTATTAATGGGTTAAGGACTCGAAAACAATAACAACACAATAAAAACACAGTCACCAGAGATAGCAGTAGCAGCACTTCACCGAACAAGACACAGCAGGAACAACAACAGAACGCGCAAGACAACAACATGAACAGGGCAGAAGCCACAACAACAGCAACAAGAACAGCGCACAGCAACAACACAACAAAACAACAGCAGCAACAACAGCAACAAGAACAGCAGCAGCAGCAACAACAGCAACAAGAACAACAGCAGCAACAACAACAGCAACAACAACAGCACAGCAGCAACAACAGCAACAACAGCAACAAGAACAGCAGCAGCAGCAACAGCAACAAGAACACAGCAGCAGCAACAACAGCAACAAGAACAGCAGCAGCAGCAACAACAGCAACAACAACACAAAAGAACAGCAGCAGCAACAAAGCAACAAGAACAGCAGCAGCAACAAGAGCAACAACAACACAGCAGCAACACAACAGCAACAAGAACAGCAGCAGCAGCAACAACAGCAACAAGAACAGCAGCAGCAACAACAACACAACAAGAAACAACAGCAGCAACAACAACAGCAACAAGAACAGCAGCAGCAACAACAACAACAAGAACAACAGCAGCAACAACAACAGCAACAAGAACAGCAGCAGCAGCAACAACAGCAACAAGAACAGCAGCAGCACACAACAACAGCAACAAGAACAACAGCAGCAACAACAACAGCAACAACAACAGCAGCAGCAACAACAACAACAACAACAACAACAGCAGCAACAACAACAGCAACAAGAACAGCAGCAGCAGCAACAACAGCAACAAGAACAGCAGCAGCAGCAATAACAGCAACAAGAACAGCAGCAGGAACAACAACAACAACAAGAACAGCAGCAGCAACAACAGCAACAAGAACAGCAGCAGCAACAACAGCAACAAGAACAGAAGCAGCAACAACAGCAACAAGAACAACAGCAGCAACAACAACAGCAACAAGAACAGCAGCAGCAACAACAACAACAAGAACAGCAGCAGCAGCAACAACAGCAACAAGAACAGCAGCAGCAGCAACAACAGCAACAAGAACAACAGCAGCAACAACAACAGCAACAAGAACAGCAGCAGCAGCAACAGCAACAAGAACAGCAGCAGCAACAACAACAGCAACAACAACAGCAAAAAGAACAGCAGCAGCAGCAACAGGAGCAACAAAAAAGCAGCAGCAGTAACAACAGCAACAAGAACAACAGCAGCAGCAATAACAGCAACAAGAACAACATCAGCAGCAACAACAGCAACAAGAACAGCAGCAGCAGCAACAACAACAAGAACAACAGCAGCAGCAACAACAGCAACAAGAACAGCAGCAGCAACAACAGCAACAAGAACAGCAGCAGCAGTAACAACAGCAACAAGAACAACAGCAGCAGCAATAACAGCAACAAGAACAACATCAGCAGCAACAACAGCAACAACAACAGCAGCAGCAGCAACAACAGCAACAACAAACAACAAGAACAGCAGCAGCAACAACAGCAAAAAGAACAGCAGCAGCAACAACAGCAACAAGAACAGCAGCAGCAACAACAGCAACAAGAACAGCAGCAGCAGTAACAACAGCAACAAGAACAACAGCAGCAGCAATAACAGCAACAACAACAACATCAGCAGCAACAACAGCAACAAGAACAGCAGCAGCAACAACAACAGCAACAACCAGACAACGATGACGACGACAAAGACAACAGCAATAGCCAAAAATAACCAGGAACCACTTTCCACCTTCGCGACCTGAGGCAAAATCTAGGCACGACAAGGTGGAACTGCCAGAGACTGTCCTCACACACTGGGAGGTTGTGGAGGCTTGCTGCTATACCTTAGCATAATAATTATACACTACGTGTGTGTGTGTGTGTGTGTGTGTGTGTGTGTGTGTGTGTGTGTGTGTGTGTGTGTGTGTGTGTTTGTGTGTGTGTGTGTGTGTGTGTGTGTGTGTGTGTTTGTGTGTGTGTGTGTGTGATGTGTGTGTTGTGTGATTTGTGTGTTTGTGTGTTTTGTGTGTGTGTTTGTGTGTATGTGTGTGTATGTGTGTGTGTGTGTTTGTGTGTTTTATTTTATTTTTATTTCATTTATTTTATTTTGTTCTTTTATGTTGAGCATAATAAAATAAGCATTTAAGTGGGGGGGTGGTGGGGGGGGGGGGGGGGGGTTACGTCCAGTCCCTTTGTGTATGCGGTTTTGTAAATTTTGTCATCTGCTCCCACTGGCACACTCTTACGAAAAGTGGAACAGGATTTTACCTGTGCGCAAGATGTTCTGTCTGCGTTCGCACACGGGGCCTCGGTTTATAGTCTCATCCGAAGCACTTTTGGGGAGAGTGGAGTCTGCACTGATGTTAACTCCAGGGGAAAATATCCCCTTGAACGGGTATCGAACCCGGGTCGTCAGGTTGCGAGCGCAATATTCTAACCACTAGGCTATCCCGTCCCCCTGTGTGTGTGTGTGTGTGTGTGTGTGTGTGTGTGTGTGTGTGTGTGTGTGTGTTGTGTGTGTGTGTGTGTGTGTGCTGTATTTGTGCCGGTGTGTATGTAAGTATGCTATTATGTATTCGATGTATGTATGTTATGGTTTTGTCTCGGGGTTTGGACACGATTGGGTAAAGGTGTGTAATCATGTAGGACTCATATATAATGAAGACATTTTTGGTATCTTAGATAGAATGGCCATTGATGATCAAAGATAAAACCATATTGCAAATGCTATATTACACATGTGTCGTATTAGAAATACAAAATTTGACTGACTTGAACTGACTTGATACACATGATGCGTCTCTTCAAAAGATCTCGCATCAATGCTAGACAGAGCATGTCCACCGGGAGGGATTCAATTCCCAACAGCTGAGCAGCTAGCACACCTCTGAGCAACACTAACGGAAAAATATTAAAACACTATATCATAGTGGATTCGATGGTTAGAGGTAACGCGCCTGTCTAGAAGATCGAAAAGTCCGGGTCAGAAGTTGTCGTGGTTCGAATACCTGTTTGGGCTCCGAAACTTTTCCCCTCCTATTAAACCATATAGATTTGCCTTTGAGCTTGTCGTTATGAGATACCTGGTCCGCGATAGTACAAATATTCAGTGAGTGAGACGTACTAAACTCAGATGCACAAGTCGCAAAACGTTTGTAGTAAACCATCAATAGCAGAAAGCAAAATATATTTCAGCTTAACAACGATAATAAGAAGTCGTCGACTGTGCAATATCTAGTGTGTGATGGTTTGTCCCGTGGAGAGGTCGTATTTTTATTCAGGATAAAGCTCTTACTACTGTATAAGGTGAATGAGCATATATCTAGTTTGCAGAGCGAGAAAACCAATCTTGTAATCAATGTGGACTAGCAATTGACTCTTGTGGTAACGCGCCTCTCCCATCATGGTGAAGACATGCCCGTGAGATTTTACACTGAGAGTACAACCTCTGTGAGCACTAGGGAAAAAAATTAAACTAAAGGATGATGGTAGATAACTAGAAGAAAACTCGAAGTCGTTCAATCTGTTTGGGCGAAACCCTCATGCATAGTTCCTTTCGTGTCACGTGTATACAATATTGCAGTCACAGTATTGTCTGAAATTTTGCTTTGCATAATCGCAAAAGGTGGAGTTGTGGGTGATAAGTCCACAAACACGAAAATGAATGAAAAGAAGGAGAGAATTAGATAGATGACGAACCATATGGTGATATATCTAAAGCCTATAAGTGGGTACTACCCAATTAGAGGGAAAAGGATTGTTAAAGATGGCGGCAAAAGCAGAGGTGAAGGCCAACGTGGACATCGACGGAAGGAAACACCTTGCTCTAGAAAACTCGTTCTTCTTCTTTGTCAAACGCTCAGACAGCAACTCTTGTTGTCCGTCATATGAGCGGGAAATGCGTCACAATGCGCCTGACAAGTCAGGTCTAGGTATATCCGACTTCAACGTGGAGAGAAGCGATTATTTTTAAAAAGATTTTCTTGGGGGAAAAAGGAGGCAGAAGAATGGGCAATTACAAAGAAGGCAGAAAATAGACAAAAAGGATGTGACAGGTAGAAAAGGAGCAAGGAAGAAACAAAGAGAAGGATAGAAAAGAGGGAATTCCTAGGACAGAATTTCCAGAGGGTGAGGATGCTATTTATACTGACAGGCCTCCCGGTATCCGCACAAGGGAATTTCAAAGAGTGGCCATGGTGACGTCAGCCTGCCCCCCTGATGGTCACTCTTCTTTCCAGGTCCTTTTTCTTCTTTTTTACAATTTTTTTATGTCGAGGATAATGGAATAAGCTTTCGTGTGCTTTTTTCATTCAGTCCTCCTGTGTATGCAGTTTTGTAAATTTTGTCATCCGTTCCCACCGGCACGCAAGGGCCTAAGGAAAAGGTAAAGGAGTCCCATAACCTATAAGGTCGTAGGGAGCAAGGCGTCAGAGACCTCACTTCTCTAGGGCCAGCATATTGAGGGCGGCGCCCATCTCTCCCTCGTTGCTTTACCTTCCCTGACCCTAAAGAGGGCAGGTACCCATTTACAGCTGGGTGAACTGGGGGAACTGTACTGAAGCCAAGGCGCGCAAAGGGTCACCCATACAACTGGTAACCACGCTCAACGCTGCTTAACTTGGCTGGGGGAAAGCGAGTGCTCCGACCACTGAGCTATCCCGTCCCCTACTCTTCTGAAAAGCGGAACGGGTTTTAACATGCGCGCAAGATGTTCTCCAGGGTTATACGTGGCCAACAGACACTTTCTATTTGTTTATACCCCTTTAAGTCACGGCAGATTTCTCTCGTGAAATCCGAGCTGCTCTCCCCGGGGAGAGCGCGTCGCCACAAGAGCAGCGCCACCCATTATTTGTTTTTCCTTTCTGGATCTGTATTCGTTTCCCTTTCAGAGTGGCTTTTTTCTACACAATTTTGCCGAGGACAACTCTTTTGTTGCCGTGGCTTCTTTCATGTACCACACAGGACATCGGTTTATCGTCTCATCCCAAAGACTAGCACCCAGACCACCACTCATCGTCTGGTGGATAGGGGGGGGGAGTATTTTTGTGGCCCAAACGGGAGTCAAACCACTGCACACTTTCGACCCGCACTTTTCGATTTCTAGTCAGGCGCGTTAACCTCTAGACCAGCT
>CM054148.1:4734643-4737143 GCA_028751875.1 Rapana venosa
CGAATAGCTTATTATCACGATTAAAGGCATTTATAAACATGAAGTCTTGAGTTATCTTCAGCTGCATTGTGTTGTATTGTATTGTATGTTATGGTGTGGTGTGCTTTTTATATGGCATTGTGTTGTGTGTTGTGTTTTATCGCTTTGTCTTGTTTGTTTTGTTGTTTTATATTGTATTGTTGTGTGTTGTATTGGTTTTGTTGTATTATGTTGCGTTGTGTTGTCGCGCATTGTAAGCGCTATACTATGTTACGTTGTGCTGTATCGTGATGGATTGGATTGTTTTGCATTATTGGATTGCATTGGGTTGGATTGGTTTGATTTTAAAATTGGATTGTGTGTTACTTCAATCAGAGCACATTTTTCCGCATGAGGTTTAGGCTTCTTAACCCATTCCCTCTCTCTCTCTCTCTCTCTCTCTCTCTCTCTCTCTCTCTCTCTCTCTCTCTCTCTCTCTCTCTCTCTCCTTGTGGTGTGTTACCTCTGAATAAACGTCCGGCTTTGCATTCTGCTAATGAAGTATGAATGAATGAATGAATGAATGAATGAATAGACAAATGAATGAATGAATGAATTAATGAATGTATGAATGAATGAATGAATAGACAAATGAATAAATGAATAAACAGACAGATTGAATGAATAGACAAATGAATGAATGGATAAACAAATGAATGAAGGAAGGAATGAACAGACAAATGAATGAATGAACAGACGAATGAATGAATAACTAAACATGAATTAACATGCTTCATTTCTATTCTTCATAGTGTTATTCTTATAGCTTACTTTTCCCCATGTTGTTTCACGCAAATAACTTTACATATGTCCTGGTGATCAACCACCAAACATCAAACCTGCTAGCTGGCTGTGTCTGTGATGGCATTGTGCATCCTGTGTTCATGGTTGCTCGGTTTCTTAATATCCATACGCATTGTAGGAGTTGTAGTCGGTGATGTTGTGAAGTCCTCTGTCACAATAAAGTCATGAGTGACAAGCATTATGACAAGGTTGTCATTAAGTTTACTAGTTCTGTCCAAAATGTGCTAGTGCTTCTATGACATATTCGTTAATAAGATTGGGGGTTTTTAATGAACGAGATAAAAATAGAATAAGGGGATGAATAAATAAACGAATAATTGAACGGATAACTATAAAGGTAAAGGTGTTTCATAACCTACGTGGTCGTAGGGGAGCGAGGCGTCAGAGGCCTCACTTCTCAAGGGGCCAGCATATTGAGGGCGGCGCCCATCTCCTCTCCCTCGCTGCTTTACCTTCCCTGACCCTAAAGAGGCAGGTACCCATTTACAGCTGGGTGAACTGGGGGAACTGTACTGAAGCCAAGGCGCGCAAAGGGTCACCCATACAACTGGTAACCACGCTCAACGCTGCTTAACTTGGCTGGGGGAAAGCGAGTGCTCCGACCACTGAGCTATCCCGTCCCCTACTCTTCTGAAAAGCGGAACGGGTTTTAACATGCGCGCAAGATGTTCTCCAGGGTTATACGTGGCCAACAGACACTTTCTATTTTGTTTATACCCCTTTAAGTCACGGCAGATTTCTCTGCGTGAAATCCGAGCTGCTCTCCCCGGGGAGAGCGCGTCGCCACAAGAGCAGCGCCACCCATTATTTGTTTTTCCTTTCTGGATCTGTATTCGTTTCCCTTTCAGAGTGGCTTTTTTCTACACAATTTTGCCGAGGACAACTCTTTTGTTGCCGTGGCTTCTTTCATGTACCACACAGGACATCGGTTTATCGTCTCATCCCAAAGACTAGCACCCAGACCACCACTCATCGTCTGGTGGATAGGGGGGGGGGAGTATTTTTGTGGCCCAAACGGGAGTCAAACCACTGCACACTTTCGACCCGCACTTTTCGATTTCTAGTCAGGCGCGTTACCTCTAGACCAGCTATCCACCAGCAACCTAGAAAACATCATCATCAACATCATCATCATCATCATCATCATCACCACCATAATCATCATCATCATCATCATCATCACCATCGTGATCAAAATTTGCAAGACCTGGGGGAAAAAAGTGAAACAGTTTCAATATCATCACTTCTACTACGCACAGAAAAACTCAGCCTTACGTCATTTCTTTGCACCCTTCACGCCCCCACCACCCCCACCCCACCCCCCCACCACCAAACATGGATTCAAAAAGCTAGTTTATTTATTTCATGGTTAATGCCTGTCCTCGTCAGATAGCCAAAATACATGTCCCCTACTTTACACCGTGACCTTGGTAGACAGACCTACGTGCCAATGCACGGGCGTGATGCAGAAAGCTTGGAAGGTGCCCTTCTTCAACATCAATGCAGTGAAAGCCAAGTGGCGCCCGCCCAAACTGACACCAAGCAAAAGTGGGAGGGGTCAGGCCGTTTAAAAGATGGCGCTTCTAGGGGAGACTGCGTCTTTGGGGGAGAAGGACTGGAGACAGCGAGGTCCTCTGCAGCAGCATCATCATCGCCATGTCTGCCGCCGTCACCACTC
>CM054148.1:4739643-4752143 GCA_028751875.1 Rapana venosa
GAATGAATGAATTAATGAATGTATGAATGAATGAATGAATAGACAAATGAATAAATGAATAAACAGACAGATTGAATGAATAGACAAATGAATGAATGGATAAACAAATGAATGAAGGAAGGAATGAACAGACAAATGAATGAATGAACAGACGAATGAATGAATAACTAAACAATGAATTAACATGCTTCATTTCTATTCTTCATAGTGTTATTCTTATAGCTTACTTTTCCCCATGTTGTTTCACGCAAATAACTTTACATATGTCCTGGTGATCAACCACCAAACATCAAACCTGCTAGCTGGCTGTGTCTGTGATGGCATTGTGCATCCTGTGTTCATGGTTGCTCGGTTTCTTAATATCCATACGCATTGTAGGAGTTGTAGTCGGTGATGTTGTGAAGTCCTCTGTCACAATAAAGTCATGAGTGACAAGCATTATGACAAGGTTGTCATTAAGTTTACTAGTTCTGTCCAAAATGTGCTAGTGCTTCTATGACATATTCGTTAATAAGATTGGGGGTTTTTAATGAACGAGATAAAAATAGAATAAGGGGATGAATAAATAAACGAATAATTGAACGGATAACTATAAAGGTAAAGGTGTTTCATAACCTACGTGGTCGTAGGGGAGCGAGGCGTCAGAGGCCTCACTTCTCAAGGGGCCAGCATATTGAGGGCGGCGCCCATCTCCTCTCCCTCGCTGCTTTACCTTCCCTGACCCTAAAGAGGTAGTTACCCATTTACAGCTGGGTGAACTAGGGGACTGTACTGAAGCCAAGGTGCGCAAACGGATAGCTATATTCGTGCTTAAATGCATACACAAATGAATAAAGACTAATCAAAATTCTCCATGGAGCTATCAAAATAAACATTTTTTGACTCATCAATGAGTAGGTTAATAACAATTTTCTCGAATCGCTTTTATTCCATGGTTATATTACATGGCTTGTATACATATAGTTTCCTAAAATACGTCAAAGCTGTCATTGAAAGTTTAAATTTTAAACGGTTATCCCCCCTCCCACCCCCCCTGAATCCTTTACAGATCATTTTGGAAATGACAATAAAGTTGTAACTGGTTTCCTGAAGTTTTGTTGTTCACCACAGTTTTCTGTCCAATTGTAGAGTTATGTCTGTAGCTTGTTCTGACTGATTGGGTTTTCAGGGCAAGTTGTCTTGAAAGTGAAATCAGAGGGAAGGAGAAGAGAAATCAAACAGAGAGAAAGAGAAATGACAATGACAATGACAAATTCTTTTATTTCGAGGATAATGAATAAGCACCCATGTGCTTTTTTTACATCCAGTCTCCGCCCTTAAGGATATATATATATATGATAATAAAATAAAATAAAGCCCATAGCAATACACTTACACAGTATACGGAAAAAATATCTACACAAAAATCCCCACAAAAATCACTGGATAGAGAGGGAAAAAAAGTAGCAACAAGGAAGAAAGAGAGCAAAACAGAAAACACAGAAACAACCGAAAAATAGCAAGAAATCAAGAGCAAAATAAAAGCGGCAACAACAAGGGGAGAGGGAACAACCAAATAGTCCCCCCTCCAAAAAAACACCCAACCCCAAACCAAAACAGAACCAAACAAAGCAAAACCTCCAAAATATAAAGGAGAAAGAGAGAGAGAGAGAGAGAGAGAGAGAGAGAGAGAGAGAAGAGAGAGAGAGAGAGAGAGAGGCGCTTTAATTCTTTAACAATTAATTTTATTGTCATTGCCCAACTAGGCCTTATGACAAGGGAGGTAACATATTTTTTGTGAAACAATCAATAGAAGGTTAAATACATAACCAGTACAATTAAGTTTAGTAAAAATTAGGACCCATCCACTTGTAACAAACTGAATTATACCATTGGCATCTATACAGTTACAAAATCAAACTGAATGCAACAGCAACTTTCGAATCGACCATCCATTCAATTTACATTTTATAAATATCAACTTTTTCTTCTTTTAAATCTGTTTACTTGAGAATACATTGCTCTCCAAAGTAACTATATCATTACAGAGAGCAAGAGAGAGACAATGACAATGACAAATTATTTCTTTTATTTCGAGGATAATGAATAAGCACTCATGTGCTTTTTTACATCCAGTCCCCGTCCGTTGGGATACATCTTAATAATAACCCAATACGTATACTCTCACACAGTAGAAACAAAGGGAAATAACCCTTTTCCCAAAAAACAAAAAAAAGAAAACCCTAAAAACACCCCCCTCCCAAAAAACAAAGCAAAAACAAACCCAACCCAACAACAAAAACAAAACAACAAAACAAACAAACAACAGAAAAAAACAAAGAAAAAGAAAAAACCAACAAGAAGGAAACAAAAGGTGACAAAAGAGAAAAACAACAACAACAAATAACCAAGAAAAACAATAACAACCAAACTTATAAAGTCATAAAAATATACATCCACACATTGTAAAATGGTACACATAGTTGTTACACATAACAATAAGATATTGAAATAGGGCATTCATTAAAACTCAAGTACAGCCGACAAGCCCAATAAAATATTGAAAATATAAAGTATGAATCCTTCATCAGGACATACAACAACTACAACGATAAGCAAAATGATAAAGAGAGAGAGAGAGAGAGAGAGGAGAGAGAGAGAGAGAGAGAGAGAGAGAGAGAGAGCATCTTTCAAATCAGTTTTGACACAGTAAATTTCTTGTTTTAGTATTGCGTGATAATTAATATGGTCTTACTAATCTCAAGAACAGCAGCTGCAATTTCATGCAGAAGGTTGTCCCGAGAAATAAAAAAAGCAATTGCATAGTATCATACAATATACAAAGCATTACCCCAGTCCAAAAGCTGTGTCAGATACTGATGTAAGCTCAGGGCTAAAGTCCTTCATTATAACATTGTTATGCTTTCACATGCTATGTTGAGATCGTCTTCAGCGATGACAAGATACTAGCTTAGCATCTCCTTTTAAAAGAAAATTAAAAGATCGTCTGAAGGCGGAATATAGCTTCCTATAAGACAACGTATTTGAACACATACAAACAAACTTCTCATTCAGTGTGTACTTAGGATCTTAGCAGTGATTTGCAGGTAGGATGAATGAGACGGAGTGTATGATGTATTGTGAGTGATCCCTTAGATGTGAGGGGAACATGTATCAACACTGATGTTCACATCACTGCAGACTCCACTCTCCCCAAAAGTCTTTCTGGTTGTGACTATAAACCGAGGCCCCGTGTGCGAACGCACGCAGAACATCTTGCGCATACGTTAAAACCCGTTCCGCTTTTGGTAAGAGTAGGCCATTGTGTGCCGGTGGGAACAGGTGACAAAAATTTACAAACCCGCATATATATGGGGACTAAATGTAAAAAAAAACCCACATAAGTGGTTATTTTATTATCCTTGATGTAAAAGAATTAAATTTAGAAAAGAAAATAAAATAGAAGAAATGTAGGATGGTATAGAACGTGCGGTACTAGACATAAGCCTCCGCTAGCAACTTGCCACCACAGACCCATACCAGCAGCTCAAAGTGCGGTGTGTTAGGTAAAAAAACAAAATATAAAACAAATATATAACTAAACAATTCGATACAATGCAGTGCAAAGTTTGCTTTTGAGTCGTATGTTTCTTACTTTTGTTTCTTTACGCTAAAAGTATGTTATTAATTTTGTGTTTGTTTGTTTCTTAGTTTTTTTTCTTTCTTTTTGTTTTTGCTCGTGTTATAATTGTCCAAAAGTGCTTTTGGAAATGTTTGTATTGTATTGACTACTTGATATTTTAGTGTTTTCCCGTTACATAATTTTTTTAATTTTTTCTACAATATAGTTATTATATTTTGAGATATTTTGAGGGTTTTTTAGCTTTTAGCTTTTTTTTTTTTTTACTTAAGGTATATCTTAAAATGTTGGCGAGGTAGTTTTTTGTTTACTTGCTTTTGCAGATTCAGAATCTACAGTGAGGTTTCTGTTGGTTTTGTCATTGATTTTACTGTTGTTGTTGTTGTTGTTGTTGTTGTTATTTTTGCTGCTGCTGCTGCTGTTGATGTTGTCAACGATTTCTAATATTTTCTATGAAAACATAGATGCAGCATGTGCAGACTTTGCTGTCTGTCTTCTTTTATAGATAAAGTTAATCAACACAAACAAACATACACGCAAACAAACAAAAAAGCCAACAGGTTAAAGCGGCAAGTCAAACTTGCCTTCAGCTCAGAAGCACAAAGAAACTATCAAACAAATCAACCAGGCAAGGAAAGATGACTCCATATTGGGGGACGGGATAGCTCAGTGGTCGGAGCACTCGCTTTCCCCCAGCCAAGTTAAGCAGCGTCGAGCGTGGTTACCAGTTGGATGCGTGACCGTTTGCGCGCCTTGGCTTCAGTACAGTTCCCCCAGTTCACCCAGCTGTAAATGGGTACCTGCCCTCTTTAGGGTCAGGGAAGGTAAAGCAGCGAGGGAGAGGAGATGGGCGCCGCCCTCAATATGCTGGCCCCTTGAGAAGTGAAGTCTCTGACGCCTCGCTCCCCTACGACCTTATAGGTTATGGGACACCTTTACCTTTTTCCTTTTATTGTATGTACATCTCCCCAGTAGGCTCTGTCAGTATAAGTAACATCCCCATCTTCTGGAAATCCTGTGCTAGAAATGTCCTCTTTTCTATCCCTCTCTTTGTTTTTGCCTTGTTCCTTTTCTTCCTGTCACCTCCTTCTCGTCTATTTTTTGCCTTCTTGGTCCATTCTTCTGCCTTTTATTTTTTTTACTCCAGAAAGACTTAAAAGAGAACAATTCCCTCCCATGCCAAAGTCAGATGCACTGGGCCTGACTTGTCAGGCGCTTAAATGGCAGTACAACGCATTTCTGCTCATATGACAGACAACAATAGTTGCTGTCTGAGCGTTCGACGAAGAAGAATATCTCCTCTTTTAATATCGAAAGTTGTGTTGTTGTTATTGTTTACGTTTTTACAGTAAAGACTGATTAGACATGATATATAAATCAAACAACGCTGTCCAAGAAAACTGCAAAAGACATATAGGTTTAAAAAAAACACTACCAAAAGGCAGACAGGGAGACACAAAGAGAGAAAATAAAAAAGGAAAAAGAAAAAAAGGGGGAAAAATAAGACAGGAAAAGGAAAGAAAGGAGAATGAAAGAAAGAAATTAAGAAAGAAAATGTAAACAAAAATAGAAAGAGAGAAACAGAAGCACTAAGAAAATGTAACAAAATAAAGATTGATAAAATTTGTAGTACACAGAAAAGTAATAAGAGAAAAGAAAAAGAAATAACGTCAAGAAAGGAGACAAGAAAGAGAGAAAGAAAAGAAAGAAAGAAGAAAGAAAGAAAGAAAGAAAGAAAGAAAGAAAGAAAGAAGAAAGAAGAAAGAAAGGAAAGAAAGAAAGAAAGGAAAGAAAGAAAGAAAGGAAAGAAAGAAAGAAGGAAAGAAAGAAAAGAAAGGAAAAGAAAGAAAAAGAAAGAAAGCAATGAAAGAAAGAAAGCAATGAAAGAAAGAAAAGAAAGAAAGAAAAGAAAGAAAGAAAGATAGATAGATATAGATAGATAGAGATAAGAAAGAAAGGACAGAAAGAAAGAAGGTTGAAAAGAAAGAAAAATAAGAAAGAAAAGATCTTTGACTTTGATTCTCTCACTCTCTCTCTCCTCTTCTCTCTCTCATCTCTCTCTCTCTCTCACCTCTCTCTCTCTCTCTCTCTTCTCTCTCTCTCTCTCTCTCTCTCTCTCTCTCTCTCTCTCTCTCTCCTCTCCTCTCTCGCTCTCTCTCTCTCTCTCTCTCTCCGCTCTCCTCTCTCTTCTCTCTCTCTCTCTCTCTCTCTCTCTCTCCTCTCTCTCTCTCTCTCCTCTCTCTCTCTCTCTCTCTCTCTCTCTCTCTCTCTCTCCTCTCTCCTTCTCTCTCTCTCTCTCTCTCATTTCTCTCTCTCTCGTCTCCATCTCTTCTCTCCTCTCTTTCTCTCTCTCTCTTCTCTCTCATCTCACTCTCATCTCTCCTCTCACTCTCTCTCTCTCTTCTCATCTCTCTCTCTACTCCTCTCTCTTCCGCTCTCTCTCTCTCTCTCTCTCTCTCTCTCTCTTCTCACTCTTCTCTTCTCCTCATCTCTCTCTCTCTCTCTCTTCCTCTCTCTCTCTCTCTCTCTCTCTTTTCTCTCTCTCCTCTCTCTCCTCTCTCCTTCCTTCTCTCCTCTCTCTCTCTCTCTCTCTCTCCTCTCTCTTCCTCTCTCTCTCCTCTCTCTCTCTCTCTCTCTCTCCTCTCTCTCTCTCTCTCCTCTCTCTCTCTCCTTCTCTCTCTCCTCTCTCTCTCTCTCTCTCTCTCTCTCTCTCCTTCTCTCCTCTCATCTCTCTCTCTCTCTCTCTCTCTCTCATCTCTCTCTCTCTCTCTCATCTCACACACACATACATACACTTGATGAAAAAAACCCCATTGCTTATTCAATTATTCAATGTGGTATGTACCATCTGGAAATAAAAATTTGACTTGAATTCACACACTTTACACCACACACGCACGCAGCACCCCCCTCACACACACAGACACACACACACACACACACATTCTCTCTCACACACACACCACCACCAGACCAAACACACACATACACACACACACACACACACACACACACACACCACACTCCACCACATCACACCACACAGCACAATATTCACACACTGTGATACACGCACTCCCAAAATTGCACTTTTAAAAAACCCGACTAAAGGAAGAATACAGCCGAAATATTAAAAAAACAAACAAAGTGCATAGGACAGGGAAGCTGTTTCTGGTGTCTTGTTGCCAAATCGAAACTGGCACGAGCGTTACACTGTGTTGCAAGGACTTGACATACTTGCTTAATCGGACGGAACAAGGGGCATGGGTATTTGATTGCTCGTCCTCCTCCTCCTCCTCCTCCTCCTCCTCTTCCTCCTCCTCCTCCTCCTCCTTCTTCTTCTTCTTCTCCTTCTCCTCCTCCTCCTATCTCTCTCTGTCTGTATCTCTGTGTCTCCCTCTCTCTCTCTGTCTCTGTCTCTGTCTGTCTCTCTGTCTCTCTGTCTCTGTATCTGTGTCTCTCTGTCTCTCTGTTTCTCTTTCTCTATCTCTATCCCTCTCTCTGTCTATCTCTCTCTCTGTCTCTGTCTCTCTGTCTCTGTGTCTCTGTCTCTCTGTCTCTCTGTCTCTGTATCTGTGTCCTCTGTCTCTGTCTCCCTCTTTCTCTCTTTTACAAAACCGCATACACACGGGGACTGGATGTAAAAAAGCACATGAGTGCTTATTCCATTATCCTCGATATAAAATAATAAATAAATAAAAATAAATCTCTCTGTCTCTCTGTCTGTCTCTCTCTCTCTCTGTCTCTCTGTCTCTCTCCCTCTTCCCCCCTCTCCTTCTCTGTCTCTGAGTCTCCATTTGATTGCTCGTCCTCCTCCTCCTCCTCCTCCTTCTCTCTCTCTCACTCTTGTGTGAGCAGTTGATTGCAAGTATAACTAAGTCATTGAGTTTTTGTCAGGTTCATTGTGTATAATTATGCTATGCATTTCTTCATGTTTGTTTGCCTTTTGTTTTTTGTCTTTGGTTTTTATGTTAGTTTTGTTGTTGTTGTTTTGTTTTTTTGAGGACCTGGTGTAAAGAAGCCCCTGGCTTATCCAATTATCCTCATTAAAACATTCGAGTTCGAGTTCTCTCTCTCTGTCTCTCTGTCTCTCTGTCTCTCTGTCTCTCTGTCTCTCTCTCTCTCTCATCTCTCTTCTCTCTCTCTCTCTCTCTCTCTCTTCATCTCTCTCTCTCCTCTCTCTCTCTCTCTCTTTTTGGGGGGACGGGATAGCATGGTGGTTTGAATGATGTATTCGTGATCTGCTGATCCGGGTTCGATTCTCGTTCAAGAGGATTATTTTTTCTCTGGAGTTAACATCAGTGCAGACACCACTCTCCCCAAAAGTCCTTCAGGATGAGACTATAAACCGAGATCCCGAGTGTAAACGCGCTCAGAACATCTTGCGCACACGTTAAATACTGTTCCGCTTTTCGTAAAAGTAGGCCATTGTGTGCCGGTGGCAACAGACGACAGAATGTACAAAACCGCATACACACGGGGACTGGATGTGAAAAAGCATATAAGTGCTTATTCCATATCCTCGATATAAAAGAATAAATAAATAAATATTTTGACCCCCTCTGAGAGAGAGAGATATTATATATTTTTTAAAAGTTTATTTATTCTAGGGTTATATCGAGGATAATTGAATAAGCACACATGTGCTTTTTTTTTTACATCTGATCCCCGTGTATTTGCGGTTTTGTAATTTCTGTCATATGTTCCCACCGGCACACAATGGCCTACTTTTTCGAAAAGCGGAACAGGATTTTAACGTGTGCGTAAGATGTTTTGCGTGTGTTCGCACACGGGGCCTTCGGTTTATAGTCTCATCCGAAGGACTTTTGGGGAGAGTGGTGTCTGCACTGATGTTAACTTCAGGGGAAAATATCCTCCTTGAACGGGAATCGAACCCGGGTCGTCAGATTGCGAGCGCAATATTCTAACCACTAGGCTGTCCCGTCCCCCATGCGAGAGAGAGTCGAGAGAGAGAGAGAAGAGAGAGAGAGAGAGAGAGAGAGAGAGAGAGAGAGAGAGAGAGAGAGAGAGAGAGAGAGAGAGAGAGAGAGAGAGAGCAGGGTAGAAATGGGGAGAGGGAGAGGGTTTTAGAGTTGGATAGGTTAGAAAAAAAATCGTGTTTTCTTTATTACTTCTGCTCTTTTTTTTTAGGAGGGGGGGTGGTGGTGGTGGTGGGTGTTTTTTTTTTAACGTAAACCCTTGAAGATGGCAGCAAAAGCGTAGCAAGGTCATACCACACTTGGGTCAGAAGACAGGACCGGTGATATGAGTATTTGATCCCCCCTCCTCTCTTCTACCCACCCTCCCCCCTCCCTCCCTCCCTTCCCCTTACCCTCACCCCTTCCTGTTTATTTTTTTACCCCTTCTCTTAACCCTCCCCCATCTCTCCCTCCCCCCCATCCTTCCTCCCTCCCCCCCCCCCCCCACCCCTACTTATAAAAAAAAGTTTCCTTCCTCACCCCTTCTCTGAAGCGCTCTCCTCTTCCCTCCACCCCCCCCCCCTCCCAGCCTTTTCACCCTCTCCTTTCCCTCCCCTCACCTTTACGGATTTTTTTTTCTCCCTTCCTCACCCATTCTTTCCCTCCCTTCCCTCTCTCCCTCCCTCCCTGTAGCTCTGTGTCTGTCTTGTCACAGTTTTCATGCTTGAAGGTTAAGCTGACCTGTCTGCAGCCTGAAGTTCAGTCGTTGGTCTTTGACCCCCTCACAGAGAGAGAGAGAGAGGATAGGAAGGGGGGGGGGGGGGGTGAGAGAGTGAGAGAGAGTGAGAGAGAGATGTATTTGTTTATTTCGAGGATAATGGATAAACATTCATGTGTTGTTGTTTTTTTCCATAATTATAGTTTCTGCCCTTTTGGGGATAACATCAAGACAGAGAGAGCGACAGGGAGAGACAGAGACAGACAGAGACAGAGACAGAGAGAAGCGACAGAGACAGACAGAGACAGACAGAGACAGAGAGAGCGACAGAGACAGACAGAGACAGAGAGAGCGACAGAGACAGAGAGAGCGACAGAGACAGAGACAGAGACAGAGAGAGCGACAAAGACAGACAGAGACGGAGACAGAGAGAGACAGAGACAGACAGACGGAGACAGAGAGACTTAGCATTTCTATTGAGGAAAAATGAAGAAGCACAATGATGACTGTTTTCATCCAGCCCTCAGTCCACTAGGTACATCAATCAACCAATCATTCAACTAAACACACACCAGTGAATTGTCACAGAGAGAAAGACAGAGAGAGAAAGAGACAATGACAATGACGAATTATTTTATTTCGAGGATAATAAATAAGCACTCATGTGTTTTTTTACATCTAGTCCCCGCCCGTAGGGATACATCTTAACAATACTACTACTACTACTACCACTACCACTACTACTACTACTACTACTACTACTACTAAATATAATAATAATAATAATGTATGGAATTTATATAGCGCTGAATCTAGTAAAGCAACAAATCAAAGCGCTCAGATGACTTTTTTTTCGAGGATAATGGAATAAGCACTTATGTGCTTTATTACATCTAGTCCCCGTGTGTATGCGGTTTTGTAAATTTTGTCATCTGTTCCCACCGGCACACAATAGCCTACTCTTTCGAAAAGCGGAACAGGGTTTAACGTGTGCGCAAGATGTTTTGCATGCGTTTGCACACGGGGCCTCGGTTTATAGTCTCATCCGAAGGACTTTGACATTCAGTTCGATTTTTTTGTCAAACTGGGAAGAAAGGGCGAGGCTGGGAATCGAACCCACAACCTCACGGTTTACTTGTTGGCAGGCGAACGTCTTAACCATCCTACCACCTTCCTTATCAAATACTCATACGAGAGAGAGAGAGAGAAGAGAGAGAGAGAGAGAGAGAGAGAGAGAGAGAGAGAGAGAGACAGACAGACAGACAGACAGACAGACAGACAGAGACAGAGACAGAGACAGAGAGAGAGAGATTTCAAATTCATCGTTAAAAAGAGACACCTCTACGGAGTTACTACTTCTTTTCATCAAAGCTTTTCCCAAACTACAGACAGACTCGGCATTGGTAGGTTTGAAAGTTCTTTTACGGGATAGCCTGGTGGTTACAGTGGTGTATTCCTGATCTGCTGACCCGGGTTCGATTCTCGTTCAAGAGGATTTTTTTTCCTCTGGAGTTAACATCAGTTCCGACTCCACTCTCCCCAAAAGTCCTTCAGTTAGACTACAAACCGAGGTCCCGTGTGTGAACGCACACAGAACATCTTGGCGCACACGTTAAAACTCGCTCCGCTTTTCGGAAGAGTAGGCCATCGTGTGCCGGTGGGGACGGATGACAAAATTGACAAAACTGCATACACACGGGAACTGGATGAAAAAAAGCACATCAGTGCTTATTCCATTAACCTTGAAATAAAAGAATAAAATAAATAACAGTTCCCTCACAGATGTACTGACCATATGGATCGGTGGTCTAGAGGTAACGCACTTGCTTAGAAAGCGAAAAGTCCGGGGGGGGGGGGGGGGGGAGGAGTCGAAGCGGTTCGCACACTGTTCCTGCCCGAAACTTTTCACCCTTCTACTATACTGTAAATGGTGGTCTGGGTGCTAGTCTTTCGGATGAAACCGAGGTCCCGTGCATAACATACATTTATCGCACGTAAAAAAAAGCACAGAAACAAGAGAGTTGTCTGTGGTTTTAAAAAAAAAATTGTAGTAAAAAGTCACTCTGATAATTATGGAAACGAATAAACATGCAGACAGAAAGGAAAAAAAAAAGTATGGGTGGCGCTGCTTTTGTGGCGACGCGCTCGGTGAGAGCAGCCCAAGAGAGAAGTCTGCTGTGACTTTAAGTAGTTTACAGTACAATACAATACAGTACAATACAATACAATGCAATACAATACAACACAACACAATACAATGCAATGCAATGCAATACAATCAATGCAATTAAAATTTCAGTAAAAACAATTCATACAATACAAATAAAAATTCAATACAAAAATCAATGAAATGCAACAATGATACTAAAACGGTTGTTTTGTTCTTTGTATGTAAAAAATAGGTCTGGGTTTGTTTTGGCCAAAAACCATCTGTGAGTTAGAAAATCCCTTAAAGGTTTTAAGACTTTATTATTAATTGGGGAATGAAATGAATGGTCGGCGTGGTAACCGTGTTTGTCCTAATAGAAGCATTCCATATTATCCTGAAAAACAACAACAATACAAAAACAGACAGAATAGAAAAGAATCAAACAAAAAAATCAACACCACCCCCACCAACACGCGACGAAAATAATAGCACAACAAAAATTTAACAACTACAGCGGGTTTTTGGGAAAGAGTCATGACGCTTTGGATTTTTCTGTGAAATATTTGCTGTGTCTTTGCGTTCTGTCTAGGTCTTCTGCCTCGTTTGTCTGTCTGCTTCTGTCTGTTGTTGTCTTCTCTCTCTCTCTCTTCTCTTCCTTTTCTTCTCTCTCTTCCTCCTCTCTCTCTCTTCCCTCTCTCTCTCTTCTCTTTGGGGCGACTTTACTTTTTTTGCCAAAAGGGGCCAGTATTATTATTTTCATTTTGTCTAGAAGCCATTGATTGGTTCAGCTTTCATTGTCCACCAGTTTTAAATCAAAACTTTGCTATCGAGTTAAAGGTTAATTGTTAAATCATGACATAAAAAAAACCCAAAAAGAAACTAAATTAAATCGTTTGGATAAGGATAAGGTGCGAACTTAGTTCTATTTTTTTTCACAGAAAAAATATCTGTATTTTGACGAAGCACACGTTAAAAAAAATGTATAAATTTAATCCCTTGGAATTTAAATTTAAAGCATGCATTACTTTTGTTGAAAAAACGAAAAAATTGGGGAAAAATTAAAATTTCTGGTTTGGGGTGTGAGAGAAAAGCGAG
>CM054148.1:4757143-4762143 GCA_028751875.1 Rapana venosa
TCCCATCCTTCCCCTCCCAAAATAATAATAATAATAATAATAATAATAATAATGATAATGAATGAAGTGGGTTTACGGACGCCAAATGGAGCGAGTTACTTGGTTATGAATAGCTAGACTCCATATCCTGAAATGTGCAACCCCCCCCCCCTCCAAAAAACAACAGAAAGAGAGGGGAAGAGAGAGAGAGAGAGAGAGAGAGAGAGAGAGAGAGGAGAGAGAGAGAGAGAGAGAGAGAGTGGGAGAGAGAGAGAAAGGGAGGGAGGGAGGGAGAGAGGGGGAGAGAAATAGGGAGACAGAAACAGAGGCAGGCAGACAGAAAGACTGACTGACTGACTGACTGACTGACTGACTGACTGACTGACTGACTGAGGCAGACAGACAGACACACAAACAGAGACAGACAGAGATAGAGACAGAGAGAGAGACAGAGAGAGAGACAGAGAGAGAGAGGAAGAGAGAGAGAGAGAGAGAGAGAGAGAGAGAGATCTTTGTTCGCATTTCATATAACCATCGATTTCGCCAAACTTAGCAGCTGTTGTATGTTATTAACGAGTCAGGTCCATACCTAAACAAAGTCCGAACTAATCAGACTGCATTCTAAAAAGAACCCAGACTAAATTCTGTTTAGCCAGTTATTAAGAGGGGGAATAAAGGTTGTTTCCGTTGTTTGTATGTCCCTTGGCCTCTTTGTATTTCTGGAGACTGTGTATCTGAGCGAAGAAGAAGAAGAAGAAGAAGAAGAAGAAGAAGAAGAAGAAGAACAAGAAGAAGAAGCAGGGACAGAGTGGTGAAGAGCTGGACACAGGATATCACAGATTAGGCCAGCCTTAATAATTATGGCTGTAAATGAGCACCTGTAGCTCTTAAGAGTCAGGGAAGGCAAAGCCACGAGTGAGAGGAGATGGGCGCCGCCCTCAATATGCTGGCCCCTTTGAGAAGCTGAGGTCTCTGATGCCTCGCTCCTCTACGACCTTATAGGTTATGGGGGGACACCTTGACCTTTTTAACATGGCTATATTGCTGTAAAAGGCTGAATACAGATCAGTCCGGAGTACACTGTCCACCTACACCACTCTCATGTCTCACCTGAAGACTATCTATCTAGGTCAAGGGATCGATGCTGCTGATGATGGTGGTGGTGATGGTGATGATGGTGGTGGTGGTGGTGGTGGTGGTGATGGTGGTGGTGGTGGTGATGGTGGTGGTGGTGGTGGTGGTGGTGGTGGTGCTGGTGGTGGTGGTGGTGGTGATGGTGGTGGTGGTGGTGGTGGTGGTGGTAATGACGATGATGATGATGTGATGATGACGACGACGACGATGATGATGGCGGTGGTGGTGGTGGTGGTGGTGATGGAGTTGTAGTGGTGATGGTGGTGGTGATGGTGGTGGAAGTGGTGGTTGTGGTGGTGGTGGTGGAGTTGTAGTGTTGGTGGTGGTGGTGATGGTGGTGGAAGTGGTGGTGGTGGTGGTGGTGGTGGTGGTGGCGGTGGTGGTAGTGGTGGTGGGAATGAGGAGATGATAGATGATGATGATGATGATGATGATGATGATGACGATGATGATGACGACGATGATGACGACGACGACGACGACGATGATGGTTGTGTGGTGGTAGTGGTGGTGTTGGTGGTGGTGATGGTGATGATGATGACGATAATGACGATGACGATAATGACAATGATGTGGATGAGGATGAGGATATAACGATGATGAGGATGATGATGACGATGAGGATGAGGATGAGGATGCTAATGAGGAAGTGAGAATCGTTTTTGCCTTTCTTGTTGGCGTTCCCATGGCCAGAAAGCTTAGAACAAAACTGTACCAGACTTCCTCAGTAGAAGCAAGACTTGACTCTGTCGAGGACAAAGGTGGCAACTGTCTCACACGATAAGCAGACATTAGCAATACATTATGATTGCCATAACGATGACTTGATGATTACCATAACGATGACTTGATGATTACCATAACGATGAATACCATAACGATGACTTGATGATTACCATAACGATGACTTGATGATTACCATAACGATGACTTGATGATTACCATAGCGATGACTTGATGATTACCATAACAATGACTTGATGATTACCATAACGATGACTTGATGATTACCATAACGATGACTTGATGATTACCATAACGATGAATACCATAACGATGACTTGATGATTACCATAACGATGACTTGATGATTACCATAACGATGACTTGATGATTACCATAGTGATGACTTGATAATTACCATAACAATGACTTGATGATTACCATAACGATGACTTGATGATTACCATAACGATGACTTGATGATTACCATAACGATGACTTGATGATTACCATAACGATGACTTGATGATTACCATAACAATGACTTGATGATTACCATAACGATGACTTGATGATTACCATAACGATGACTTGATGATTACCATAACGATGAATACCATAACGATGACTTGATGATTACCATAACGATGACTTGATGATTACCATAACGATGACTTGATGATTACCATAACGATGACTTGATGATTACTATAACGATGAATACCATAACGATGACTTGATGATTACCATAACGATGACTTGATGATTACCATAACGATGACTTGATGATTACCATAGCGATGACTTGATGATTACCATAGCGATGACTTGATGATTACCATAACGATGATTACCATAACGATGACTTGATGATTACCATAGCTATGACCTAATGATTACATAACGATGACCTGATGATTACCATAACGATGACCTGATGATTATAATAATGATGACTTGATGATTACCATAACGATGACCTGATGATTACCATAACGATGACCTGGCGATTACCATAACGATGATCTGATGATTACCATGATGATGACCTGATGATTACCATAAGGATGACCTGATGATTACAATAAGGATGACCTGATGATTACCATAAGGATGACTTGATGATTAACATAAGGATGACCTGGTGATTACCATATTGATGACCTGAAGAATACCAAACTGGTGATCTGATGAATACCATAATGATGACCTGAAGAATACCATAATGATGACCTTATGCTAGCCATAATGACGATCATAATGGTGACCTTATGATGACCATACTGGTGACCTGATGAAAACCAGAATGATGACCAGATGAAGATCAGTTGTTTTTGTATGCCTCAGGACAACAGGCTGTGTCAGTTACTAATGTAAGCTGAATCGGTGCAAAGGCCTACCTGAATACAACGTCCTAAAGCCGTAACATTGTAATCCTAAGATAATTATATGTTGAGATGTTCCTCAGCCATGACAAGGTTTGGGCACTCTTCAAAGAAGCTCTGTTGTTTTATAAAAGGTTTTCAGAAGTCGGAGTATGGCTGCCTATCTGGCGAGGTACTTGAAAAGAGTCATCCACGCAAACTTTTCATCTAGTGTGTACCTATGGTCTCACAGTGATTTTCGAGTGTGATGAGGGAGTCAGAGTGAATATTCTGGGTGGCACCCGGGGTGTTAAGCTGGAGAACGTAAAACAACGACAACAATAGCATCGTCATCATAATCAGCAACAACAACAACAACAACATTTCATATGAACACCATTAGACTTTGTGAAGATCATATCAATAATATGATCTGAGACCTTAGGTTTTGCCCTCAACTGACACAAACATAGTAATGGAGGAAATCGACGAATGGCTCTTCAGTGCTGTGCTCTAATAACTTCATACAGAGTTAAGGAACAAGTTGTTGTTGCTGTGCTGTTGTTGCTGTTGCTGTTGTTGTTGCTGCTGCTGCTGCTGCTGTTGTTGTTGCTGCTGCTGTTGTTGTTGCTGTTGCTGCTGCTGTTGTTGTTGCTATTGTTGATGTTGTAAGGAGGAACGTACTGTGGTATGTTTATATTTGTTTCCAAAATACGTAGGGCTTTTGGATGAAGCATTGATTATCTGTATGTTTCATTGATTTTCCTGAGAAAAAAGTTGTTGTAATCATTAAGTCTCTCTCTCATACACCAACACACACACACACACACACACACACACACACATACAAAAACACATGCCCGCGCACTTATGTACGTGCGAACGAACGCATACACAAACAAACAAACAAGCACACACACACACCAACGCACGCACACATATACAAACACTCTCTCTGTCTGTCTGTCTGTCTCTCACTCTCTCTCTATCCTCTCTCTCTCTCTCTCTCTCTCTCTCTCTCTCTGGTTAGCTGTCTCTCTGTCTCTCCCAGTCTCTGTCTCTTTCTGTCTCTATCTCTGTCTCCATCACTCTCTTTCTCTCTTGAGTCTCTGTCTCTGCCTATGTCTCTCTCTCTCTCTCTCTCTCTCTCTCTCTCTCTCTGGTTAGCTGTCTCTCTGTCTCTCCCAGTCTGTGTCTCTTTCTGTCTCTATCTCTGTCTCCATCACTCTCTTTCTCTCTTGAGTCTCTGTCTCTGTCTTTGTCTCTGTCTCTGTCTGTCCGTCTGTCTGTCTCTCTATCTCTCTCTCTCTCTCTCCCTCTCTCTCTGGTTAGCTGTCTCTCTGTCTCTCCCAGTCTCTGTCTCTTTCTGTCTCTATCTCTGTCTCCATCACTCTTTTTCTCTCTTGACTCTCTGTCTTTGTCTCTGTCTGTCTGTCTGTCTCTCTCTCTCACTCTGGTTGGCTCTCCCAGTCTCTGTCTCTTTCTGTCTCTATCTCTGTCTCCATCACTCTCTTTCTCTCTTGAGTCTCTGTCTCTGTCTTTGTCTCTGTCTCTGTCTGTCTGTCTCTCTCTCTCTATCTCTCTCTCTCTCTCTCTCTCTGGTTAGCTCTCTCTCTGTCTCTCCCAGTCTCTGTCTCTTTCTGTCTCTATCTCTGTCTCCATCACTCTCTTTCTCTCTTGAGTCTCTGTCTCTGTCTCTGTCTTTGTCTCTGTCTCTGTCTGTCTGTCTGTCTGTCTCTCTCTGTGTGGTTAGCTGACTCTCTGTCTCTCCCAGTCTCTGTCTCTATCTGTCTTCATCTC
>CM054148.1:4772143-4828607 GCA_028751875.1 Rapana venosa
TTAGATCATGAGTGGTGGTCTGGGCGCTAGTCTTTCGGATGAGACGATAAACCGAGGTCGCGTGTGTTGCACATAATTATTTATCGCTTGTAAAAGAACCCACGGCAACAAGAGAGTTGTCCCTGGCAAAATTCTGTAGGAAAAAAAAGCCACTCTGATAGGGAAATACAGTTGCATACAGGAACAAAAGAAAAAAAAATGGGTGGCGCAACTCTTGTGGCGACGTACTCTCCCCCGGGGAAGAGCAGCCCGAATTTCACGCAGAGAAATCTGCCGTAACTTAAAGTGGTATAAATCAAATACATCAAAATCAATATATAAATCAAATAAATCAATAAAATCAATATCCTCCACATAAAAGAATGTTATTTTTATATATAAGAAAAAAAAGAGTAGCGCATAAACGGTATGTGTTCTCTCTTTGTCCAGGACGAGGTGGTTGCATACCAAGGCCCCATCAACCCCATGACCTCCAGAAGCGTCTTTGTCTTCGCACTGTACAAGCAGAACAAGACACTGGACAGGATGGAAGCCTACAAGAAGGTCACTGGTATGCGGGAGAGGGATGGCTACATCAAGCTGAATGAAATCGTGTCCACAATGTCTTTGGGTGGTAAGTACAGAGAGGGTGGGGTGGCGGATGGGTGTTTGGGGGGGTGGGGGTGTGGTGTTGGGGGGTGGGTGTATGTGTGTGTATAGTGGGTGTGTGGGGGTGGGGGTGTGTGTTGTGCGTGTGGGGCGGGGGGGGGGGGGGGGGGGAGGGGGCGAGGGGTGGGCGGCGTATGGTGTGTGTGTGTGGTAATGTAGTGTGTGTGGTGTGTTGTGTGTGGGTGGGTGGGGGTGGAGGGTGTCGCTGCGTGTGTGTGTGTGTGTGTTGTAGTGTAGTGTAGTGGTGTGTAGTGTAGTGGTGTTGGTGTGTAGTTGTGTAGTGTGTGTAGTGTCGTGCATGTGTGTGTGGTGTATGTGTGTGTGCATGTGTGTGTGCTTTGTCTGTCTCTCTCTCTGTCTCTGTCTGTCTCTGTTTCTCTCTCTTTCTCTCACTGTACGTGTCTCTGTTTCTTTGTGCTCTGTCTGTCTGTCTGTGTCTCTGTCTTTGTATGTCTGTCTCTTCTGTCTGTCTCTCTCTCTCTCTCTCTCTCTCTCTCGCTTTTTCTCTCTTTCTGTATGAACTGAGTTATGTGGCTAAAAGATTACTTTTAAACACACACGCACACTCACACAGAGTCTCTCTCCTAGAACTATTCTGGTTACATCACACGTAATCTGAGCTTATTTTGTAGTGTCAAATAAGTCCACGTGACTTTTATGACAATAAATAATTTCTGATTCGGATTGTGAATTTGTGATAATCTGTTTGTTATTGAGCCCATCCCTAATTTTCTGTTTGTTACTTTTCTCAAAGTGTTTTGTGAGTTTTAGCCGTCAACGCCTGGGCTTTATCACAGTTCTTGATAAAACCATTGACGCTGGGGGCAACAGCAAAGTGAGAGGCTGTAGTATGACCAGTGGCTTTCTCCCACTCATGGAATTCCACTTTACAGCTTAGTCTTTAGTGATCGACTATGACTCTCTGACTAGGAGGCTTGACTTGCACAGTTCTTATGTGCTGCAGCCCTGGGAGCTGGTTGACCTTTGGAGAACATCTCCAACGCTGACTGTCCTTATGCCCACTTGGCCGAGAGAGTGGGGATGTACTGTGGGCAAGGCATCTCCACTATAATCAAATTTCTGCCCAATTTCCGAAACAGCAGCTGCCTCCTCTGCTGTTTTGGAGGTCATCGTCGAAAACGACGGACTAACATACATACATTTGCGAGTTTAGTCACAGTCTCTCTCCCCCTCCCTCTCCAGTCAGTAAAACGCCGATGACCATCAAAGTAGTGACCAGTGTCCAGTGTCTGTCAGGGAAAGGTGTCTTGTTTGCAGACCCAGTGGGAATGAGCTATATCATCACCAAGGCCGACACGTTCTACGCTGAGATGGGCCGCAAGTATCATTGGATCAACAACTGCCCTTACCTGCTGACCACCGGTCAGTCTCTGTGTGTGGGGTGTGTGTTTTTGTGTGTGTTTTGTGTGTGTGTAGTGTGGTGTGTGTGTGTGTGTGTGTGTGTGTGTTGTGTGTGTGTGTGTGTGTGTGTGTGTGTGGTGTGGTAGGTGTGTGTGTGTGTGTGTGTTGTGTGTGTGTGTTGTGTTGTCTGTGTGTGTTTTTTGTGAGTGTGTGTGTTTTTTTTTTATTTATTTATTTTTTATTTGATTTTTTTATCGAGGATAATGGAATAAGCACTCATGTGTTTTTTTACATCCAGTCCCCGTGTGTATGCGGTTTTGTAAATTTTGTCATCTGTTCCCACCGGCACACAATGGCCTACTCTTTCGAAAAGCGGAACAAGATTTAATGTGTGCGCAAGATGTTCTGCATGCGTTTCGCCACGGGGCCTCGGTTTATAGTCTCATCCGAAGGACTTTGACATTCAGTTCGATTTTTTTGTCAAACTGGGAAGAAAGGGCGAGGCTGAGAATCGAACCCAAAACCTCACGGTTAACTTGTTGGCAGGCAAACGTCTTAACCATCCTGCCACCTTCCTTCTTTCTTTCTTTGTGTGTGTGTGTGTGTGTGTGTGTGTGTGTGTGTGTGTGTGTGTGTGTGTGTGTGCGTGGTGTGTGCGCGTGCGTGGCGTGCGTGCGTGTGTGTGTGTGTGGGCGTGTGTGTGTGTGTGTGTGTGTAAGTCGAGTAAGTCAAAATTTTATTTCCAGATGGTACATTGAATAAGCAATGCATTTGCTTTTTTTCATCAAGCCATCTATTAAGAACAAATTTTTAATGATTATACTGAAATACTACATTATTGCATCCTTTACCATTAAATTAAACCAGAGAGAGAGAGGGAGAGAGAGACAGGAAGAGAGAGAGAGAAGGGGAGCGAGACAGAGAGAAAGACGAGAGTTAGAGAGACAGAGAGATTTCTTTTCATTTTTTATTTAATTATTTTCATTTTTATTATTTTATTTCGAGGATAAGTGTTGGGGTGTGTGTGTGTGTGTGTGTGTGTGTGTGTGTGTGTGTGTGTGTGTGTGTGTGTAAGTGTGTATAAGTGTGTGTGTTGCGTTAGTGTGTGTGTGCGTGTTCGTGCATGCATGTTAATGTGTGCATATGGGCCTGAGCGTGTGATCGAGCATACATATGTGATCATGCATATGTAAATATTGGTGTCAGCGTGCGCGGGTATGCATGTTATATATATATATATATATATATATATTTTATATATATATATATATATATATATATATATATTAAAATATATATATAATGTGTGTGTGTATATATATATGAATGAATGAAACCCTGTTGTATTTTGTTGTTGTTGCTGTTTTAAACATTGGCGATACAGAATTTCCTATTGTTGCAAAAATGTAATGACTAAAATCTCTCTCTCTCACTCTCTCTCTCTCTCTCTCTCTCTCTCTTCTCTCTCTCTCTCTCTCTCTCTCTCTCTCTCTCTCTCTCTCTCTCAACATCAGTGCCGACTCCACTCTCCCCAAAAGTCTTTTGGATGAGACTATAAACCGAGGTCCCGTGTTTGAACGCACGCATAACATCTTGCGCACATGTTAAAACCCGATCCCTCTTTTCGAAAGAGTAGGTCATTGTGTACCGGTGGGAACGGATGACAATATTGACAAAAGTGCATACACACAGGGATTGGATGAAGAAAAGCATATGAGTGTTTATTCTATTATCCTCGAAATAAAAGAATAAAAGTGAAAATAAATAAATAAAAAATAAAAGAAATCTCTCTGTCTCTCTGTCTCTGTCTGTCTGTCTGTCTGTCTGTCTGTCTCTCTCTCTCTCTCTCTCTCTCTCTCTCTCTCTCTGTCTCTCTCCTTCTCTTTCTCTATCTGTCTGTCTCTCTGTCTCTGTCTCTCCCTCTCTCTCTCTCTGACTCTTTCCTTCTCTCTCTGTTTCTCTCTCTCAGTGTCTCTCTCTCTCTCTCCCTCTTCTCTCCTTCTCTCTTTCTCTTTCTCTCTCTTCTCTCGCTCTCTCTCTCTCTCTCACTTTCTTTCTCTCTCTCACTCTCACTCTCTCTCCTCTCTCTCTCTCTCTCTCTCTCTCTCTCTCTCTCTCTCTCTCTCTCTCTCTCTCTCTCTGTCTGTCAAATCGTTAGAACACTACACTGAATGTTCAGACCTTGTGACTGTTGGGAGTTTGAACCTAGTGGAGCCACGGAACAAAAGTCCAATGCTTTTATCCACTTGGCTAGAGCGTACCCTACCCCCCACATCCCCCCCCCCCCTGTCAGCTTACATGATTGCTTTCAAGTACCTTGCCATGCAGGTAGCCATACTCCAACTTCAAGAGCTTTATTTCTTAAAAGGAGAGTGCAGGCTTTCTTGATTTCTTTCTGTTCTGTTCTTTTTTTTATTTCAAGGATAATGGAATAAACACTCGTGTGCTTTTTTTTTACATCCAGTCCCACGTGTGTATGCAGTTTTGTCAGTTTTGTCATCCGTTCCCACGGGCACACCATGGCCTACTCTTCCGGAAAGTGTTGATGTTGAGAGCTTGTCAGGGCTGAAGACGACCTCAGCAAAGAATATTGTAAAACAGAACAACATGTTGACGTAGTCTTCGACACACGACTTACACCAGTAATATAACTGACGCCGCCTTTTTCCTCTGGGGTCAGAATATGAATGCTGACCTGTGTCATCAATTTTCCTCTGGGATCAGAAAATGAATGCTGACCTGTGTCATCAATTTTGCTCTGGGGTCAGAATATGAATGCTGACCTGTGTCATCAATTTTGCTCTGGGGTCAGAATATAAATGCTGACCTGTGTCATCAATTTTGCCCTGGTGTGAGAATATAAATGCTGACCTGTGTCATCAATTTTGCCCTGGGGTCAGAATATGAATGCTGACCTGTGTCATCAATTTTGCTCTGGGGTCAGAATATGAATGCTGACCTGTGTCATCAATTTTGCCCTGGGGTCAGAACATGAATGCTGACCTGTGTCATCAAGTTTTCACTGTGGTCAGAGTATAAATGCTGACTTATGTCATTGAATTTTTTCATGTTATTTATATATTTACGTATTTATCTATTTATTTATTCTTTTATTATTTATCTTATTCTTTTATTTCGAGGATATTGGAATAAGCACTCACGTGCCCCTTTTTGTACATCCAGTCCCCGTGTGTACGCATTTTTGTCAGTTTTGTCATCCGCTCCGACCAGCACTCTATGGCCTACTCTTCAAAAAAGTGGAACGTGTTTTAACGTATGTACGTGCGCAAGATGCTCTGCGTTGTTTTATTTTTCACCACAGTGACCTCAGTTTATAATCTCATCCGAAGGACTGTTAGGGAGAGTGGAGTCGGCACTGATGCTAACTCCAGAGGAAAAAATTCTCTTGAACGAGAATCGAACCCGGGTCAGCAGATCACGAGCTCATCACTGTAACCACCAAGCTATCCCGTCCTTTTATTTTTGGGTATGCAGTGGGACGGGATAGCTCAGTGGTCGGAGCACTCGCTTTCCCCCAGCCAAGTTAAGCAGCGTCGAGCGTGGTTACCACTTGGACGGGTGACCGTTTGCGCGCCTTGGCTTCAGTACATTTCCCCCAGTTCACCCAGCTGTAAATGGGTACCTGCCCTCTTTAGGGTCAGGGAAGGTAAAGCAGCGAGGGAGAGGAGATGGGCAACGCCCTCAATATGCTGGCCCCTAGAGAAGTGAGGTCTCTGACGCCTGGCTCCCCTACGACCTTATAGGTTATGGGACTCCTGTACCTTTTTTTATGCAGTGGTAAAGAAAGAGAAAGACATGCTGCCGTGGAACACAGAGGACCTGCACCTGAGTGTGTCCATTGAGGTCACCTACCACAGCGCCATGATCGAGTTTGACTCCTGCTGTCAGAAGCACAAGATCCCGTGAGTGCTGTGTCGATCATTCTTGTTACGGTTGCTGTTCTTGTTGTTGCTGTTGCTGTTGTTGATGTTGATAGTGTTGTTGTTGTTGTTGATGGTGTTGATGATGATGAGGAGGAGAGGAGGTGTTGTTGTGTTGTTTGTTGATGTGATGATGGAGAGGAGGAGGAGGAGGTGGTGAGAGATGGTGATGATGATAATGATGATGAGGAGAGGATGGTGGGGGTGATGATGATAATGATGGTGATGTTGTTGTTGTTGATGCTACTGAGAGGAGGAGGAGGAGGAGGAGAGGGAGGAGGAGGAGGAGGTGGTTGTTGTTGATGATGATAATGATGATGATGATAGTGATTATGAGGTGATGTTGTTGTTGTTGTTGTTGTTGTTGTGTGATGATGATGATGAATGTATGATGATTGATGATGATGATGATACATGAGGATGATGTGTTGTCGATGATAATGAGGAGGAGGAGGAAGAGGAGGAGGTTGTTGTTGATGATGATGATGCTGTTGTTGTTGTTGTTGTTGTTGTTGTTGTAGTTGACATTGTTGTTGTTTTGCGTTTCCCCCATCCCCCAACACCCACCCCCCACCCCCAAGCATGACATCTTACGGGTCCCCCAGCATAAGATCCGGCGAGTAGTATGTTGTCATTGTTGTGGCTGTTGTCATTGTCATTGTCGTTGTTGTTGTTGTTGTTGTTGTTGTTGTTGTTGTGTTGATCGTTTCCCCAGCTTAACATCTGAGGGGGTCACTGTACTACCACATGATGCACCCTGAGTGTCTGACTCCCTCATCCTGCCTGGTAATCGCTGTGAGCTCGTTCAGTACACACTGGGTCAGAAGCACGGCTGTGTGAGAGTGCCTAGCCTTAGGATTAGGAGCAGCCTCGCTGCCGCTTCAGAGCAGTTTGTTTTCCTCTTCGTCGACGTCGTCGTCATCGTTGTCGTCATTGTCGTCGTCGTCGTCATCAGCACCATCATTGCCGTCTTTGTCGTCATTGTCATCATCATTATCATCAAGCAAAAGCAAGCAATCATCACCATCGCTACCACCATCACCATCACTACAACCACCATCATTATCGTCACCACCCCAATCACTGTCATCACTGTCATCATCATCATCATCACCATCACCATCACTGTCATCGCCATCACTACCACCACCACCATCATCATCATCACTGTCATCATCACCACCATCACCACCACCATCATCACTGTCACCACCATCACTGTCATCATCACCACCGTCACCATCATCGCTGTCACCATCATCACTGTCACCATCACCATCATCATCATCACTGTCACCATCATCATCATCATCATCACTGTCACCATCACCACCACAATCACCATCATCATCATCGCCCACCACCACCATCATCACTGTCACCGCTACAATCACCATCATTATCACTGTCACCATCACCATCACTGTCACCATCACGGCTGTCAGGGTGACTTGACTCTCTGTGTCTGTGTGTGTCAGGGTGACTTGACTCTGTGTCTCTGTGTGTCAGGGTGACTTGACTCTCTGTGTCTCTGTGTGTCATGGTGACTTTCCTCTCTCTCTGTGTCTCTGTGTGTCAGGGTGACTTGACTCTCTGTGTGTCTCTGTGTGTCGGGGTGACTTGACTCTCTGTGTCTCTCTGTGTGTCAGGGTGACTTGCCTCTCTGTGTGTCTCTGTGTGTCAGGATGACTTGACTCTCTGTGTCTCTGTGTGTCAGGATGACTTGACTCTCTGTGTCTCTGTGTGTCAGGGTGACTTGACTCTCTGTGTGTCTCTGTGTGTCGGGGTGACTTGACTCTCTGTGTCTCTCTGTGTGTCAGGGTGACTTGCCTCTCTGTGTGTCTCTGTGTGTCAGGGTGACTTGACTCTCTGTGTCTCTGTGTGTCAGGATGACTTGACTCTCTGTGTCTCTGTGTGTCAGGGTGACTTGACTCTCTGTGTCTCTGTGTGTCAGCTTCATGCCGCTGCGGATGGACCCCAGGGCTACCAGGCCTGTCGACACGGTGTACACGCGCACCACGCCGAGAGTGACGCTGATTCAGACAGATCTGATGGACCCCTACTTCTTCCACTGTACGTCACAACTGACTGCCCTGCTAGCGTTCTCATAGTTGCAACAAAGGTGTAAAGGGTGTCGGTGGTCTAGAGGTAACGCGCCTGTCTAGAAAGCGAAAAGTCCGGGTCGGATGTGTGCGGTGGTTCGCATCCCGTTTGGGCCTGAAACTTTTCCCCCATCCATTAGTCCATGAGTGGTGGTCTGGGCGCTAGTCTTTCGGATGAGACGATAAACCGAGGTCCGTGTATTACACTTTTCAGCGCACGTAAAAGAACCCATGGCAACAAGAGAGTTGTCCCTGGCAAAATTCTTAGAAAAAAGCCACTCTGATAGGGAAACAAATACAGTTGCAGACCAAAAGAATAAAAGGGTGGCGCTGCTCTTGTGGCGACGCGCTCTCCCCGGGGAGAGCAGCCCAAATTTTCCGCAGAGAAATCTCGTGATTTAAAGTGGTATAAAATAAATATAAAATAAATAAAAAAAAAAATATAAGGTCGTAAGGGAGCAAGGCGTCAGAGACCTCACTTCTCCGGGGGCCAGCATATTGAGGGTGGCTCCTACATCTCCTCTCCCTCGCCGCTTTACCTTCCCTGACCCTAAAGAGAGCAGGTAGCCATTTACAGCTGGGTGAACTGAGGAACTGTACCGAAGCCAAGGCGCGCAAATTGTCAGCCATCCAACTGGTAACTTCGCTCGACGCTGCTTAACTTAGCTGGGAGAAAGCGAGTGCTCTGACCACTGAGTTATACCGTCCCCAGTTATCATATAGGTTCTGTATTTTTTGTTTGTCCGTCCTGTTCCACGATGACCTCCAGATCAGCAGAGAAGGCAGCTGCTGTTTCGGAAATTGGAAATTTGATTATAGTGGAGATGCCTTGCCCACAGTACATCCCCACTCTCTCGGCCAAGTGGGCATAAGGACAGTCAGCGTTGGAGATGTTCTCCAAAGGCCAACCAGTCCCCAGGGCTGCCGCACAATAAATCTGTGCAAGTCAAGCCTCCTAGTCAGAGAGTCATAGTCGATCACTAAAGACTAAGCAGTAAAGTGGAATTCCATGAGTGGAAAATCCACTGGTCATAGAGCCTCTCACTTTGCTGTTGGCCCCAGCGTCAATGGTTGATTGAGTTGCAGTGAATTGAACTGGTATTCTTCGTCGTGGAACGCTCAGAGAGTTCAGCAACTATAGTTGTCTGTCAGATGAGTCCAACTATAGTTGTCTGTCGCATGAGTCCAACTATAGTTGTCTGTCGCATGAGTCCAACTATAGTTGTCTGTCACATGAGTCCAACTATAGTTGTCTGTCACATGAGTCCAACTATAGTTGTCTGTCACATGAGTCCAACTATAGTTGTCTGTCACATGAGTCCAACTATAGTTGTCTGTCGCATGAGTCCAACTATAGCTGTCTGTCAGATGAGTCCAAATGCGTTACATTGCAGTGGAGTGCCTGGCAAGTCCGACCCATCGCATTGGACTTCGGTGTGGAAGTGCATTGGTTGGTGGATTTGTGTCTTTGTCTTTTAAATTCTTTCTGCGAAAGAAAAGGCAGGAGAATGTGACCAAGAAGGTAGAAAATAGGCAAGGAGGATGCGCGTGACAGGAAGAAAAAGAACAAGGCAGAAAAACAAAGAGAGGGAATAAAAGAGGCAATTCCTAGCACAGAATTTCCAGAAGATTGGGATTGATGTTTATATTACCCACTAGACTGCCTTACCCCGGAAATTTTCCGGGGTTAAACGTGCACCCTATACGCCTACAACCCGTAAAATTTCCGGGGTGTCGAACCGAAGTAAACAAGCCTGCTTCCTTGACTACAGTTAAAGGGAAAGAACTCCAAACTTAATGAAGGTCACTCTCCTGTTGCTTGGCAACATTCAGCTGCAAAAACCGTAGCAAAAACGATCGTTTTTTAGCTCGTATTTTGTGTTTTTATGCATGACTGTTTTGGAAGTTTGTGTTCACAATGGCTGACACTTCTTGTTGAAGGCATAAATAACTTTACACAGCTGTAAAATTGGCAAATAAAACTGTAGATTTACCTAACAGTGATGAAAACGATCGTGTATGATTCAGCTGATCGTGCATTTAAAAAAAAAAGAATGAGATTTGGCCTAGACTTATGTTTGACGTTATTGAGATCGGGAGTACTCAGAATGACAGTGGTGATAAAGAAATCGTATTTTTGGTCAATTTCTTTACATTTTAAATTATTTTTGCAGTGAAATAGCATGCTAACTAATTTGAGCTTGCCTCGAAGTAATCTACGATATATATACTGTCATTAGGCAGACTATCAGGAATATTCATGTGGTAGTTTCTGAGTAAGAGGGATATGAACACAGCAGTGGTACATAAGAATTTTATTCCCCGGCATATAGGGTGCACTTGCACTGGGCAGTTAACGAGGTTTTAACAGGCCCTCAGCATCCCCACGAGGGATTAAATTTCTTCTTCGTCGTCGTCGAACACTCAGACAGCAACTACTGTTGTCTCTTATAATGAGCGAAAATACGTTGCTCTGCAGTTAAGCGCCTGACAAGTCAGGTCCAGCGCATCCGACTTCGGCATGAGAGAAAATTATCTGGAAAGAAAGGCAGGAGAATGGACCAGGAAGGTAGAAAATAGACAAGAAGGTGACTGGAAGAAAAAGAACAAGGCAGAAAGAAAGAAGGGGATAGAAAAGAGGGAAATTCTAGCACATCATTTCCAGAAGGTGGGGATGCTGTTTATACTAACAGGCGCCCTGATTCCCCATAGGGGATTGAATTTTGAATTGAATTTAATTGAATTGAATACCACGTTCACCCACAGCAGATTTCTCTGCATGAATTCAAGCTGCTCTTCCAAGGGAAAGTGCGTCGCCACAAGAGCAGCGCCACACACACATTTAAAAAAAAAATTATGTTTGCAAAGAGCATTCCCACCTTCTGGAAAATCAGTGCTACAAACTCCTTCTTTACTCTCCCTGTCTGTTTCTGCCGTGTTGCTTTTCTTCCTGTCACCGCCTCCTTGTCTGTTTTCTGCTTTCTTGGTCCATTCTCCTGCCTTTTTTTTCCAGAGTATTTAAACGGTTGGGGCCGGGATAGCTCAGTGGTCGGAGCACTCGCTTTCCCCCAGCCAAGTTAAGCAGCGTCGAGCGTGGTTACCAGTTGGATGGGTGACCGTTTGCGCGCCTTGGCTTCAGTACAGTTCCCCCAGTTCACCCAGCTGTAAATGGGTACCTGCCTTCTTTAGGGTCAGGGAAGGTAAAGCAGCGAGGGAGAGGAGATGGGCGCCGCCCTCAATATGCTGGCCCTAGAGAAGTGAGGTCTCTGACGCCTCGCTCCCCTACGACCTTATAGGTTATGGGACTCCTTTACCTTTTTTTTTTTTAACAATTCTCTCCCCACGCCAAATTCGGATGCGCTGGGCCTGACTTGTCAGGCGCTTAACAGCAGCGCAACGGATTTTCGCTCATATGACAGACAAGGATAGTTGCTGTCTGAGCGTTCGATGATGACGATGATGATGATGATGATGATGATGATGATGATGATGATGATGATGATGAAGAAGAAGAAGAAGAAGAAGAAGAACAAGAACAAGAACAAGAACAAGAAGAAAAGAAGAAGAAGAAGAAGAACAACAACAACAACAACAACAACAAAATTTTGCCAGGGAAAACTCTTTTGTTGTCGTGGATTCTTTCGCACTATGTGTGAGCATTGCTCTCATATTCACTTGTTTCTGTTTCTCTCTGCCTCTGTCTGTGTTTCTGTTTCTATCTCTCTGGTTTTCTGCATTATATGTCTCTGCTTCTTTCTTTCGGTCTGTCTGTCTTTTTCTCTCTCTCTCCCTCTCTCTATCTCTCTCCTCTCTCTCTCTCTCTCTCTCTCTCTCTCTCTCTCTCTCTCTCTCTCTCTCTCTCTCTTTCTCTTTCTTTCTCTCTCTCTCTGAAAAAGTATCTCAGTACTTACCTGTAACCCTTGGGAAAAGGATTATCAACAATCAATCGGTCAATCAATCAATTAATCAATCTCTCTCTCTCTTTCTCTGAAAAACGTATGTCAATACTTATCTGTAGCCCTTAGGGAAAAGATAATCAATCAACAAACAATCAATCGATCGATCAATCAATCAATCAATCAATCACTCTCTCTGTCTCTCTCTCCATCTCTCTCTCTCTCTATCTATCTATGTATGTATGTATGTATCTATCTTTCTTTCTATCCCTCTATCTATCTCTCTAGCTATCTATGTATCTATGTATCTATCTCTATCTCTCTATCTCTCTCTTCATCTATCTTTCTATTTATCTATCATCTATCCATCTCTATATCTCTCTCTATCTCTCTCTTATCTATCTTTCTATCTGTCTCTATCTCTTTATCTATCTTTCTATCTATCTCTCTATCTCTATCTCTCTACCTATCATCTATCCATCTCTATATCTCTCTCTATCTCTCTCTCTATCTTTCTATCTCTATATCTATCTATCTCTTCATCTATCTTTCTATCTCTATCTCTATCTATCATCTATCCATCTCTATATCTCTCTCTATCTCTGTCTGTATCTTTCTATCTCTCTCTATCTATCTCTTCATCTATCTTTCTATCTCTCTATCTCTCTCTCCATCTATCTATCATCTATCCGTCTATATCTCTCTCTATCTATCTATCTCTCAAAATCTCGACTAGTTGGGGTTTTTTTTAGCCTTCATAACCAAAAATTCCCCTAACCTGTCTCTTCTCTCTACCCCTCCCCTACCACCACCACCACACCCCCTTCCCCACCACCACCCACCCCCTTCCCCCACCACCACCACCCCTCCACCCCCTCACTGAACCCTGACCCTGACCTTGGTCAGATCCGGGACGCAGCTTCACCCTACTTCTGCTGGACATCACCGAGTCCTCCATCAACGTCACCGACAAGGCCGTCATTCACTGGCAGGTCATCAACATCCGGGACGACAAGCTGGAGACAGGGGAGACTATCCTGTCCTACCTGGAACCCAAGATGCCAGTAGCCTCCCATGAGCGGAACTTCACCTTCCTGCTGCTGGAGCAGAAGACCTCGCTGACCAGGCAACAGGTGGAGGCCATCCGGGGTAGCAACTGCCAGCCGACATACAGGTAGGTAGCGAGTCTCTCTAGGGGATTGTTGTTGTTTGTTGTTGTTATTTCTGTTGTTATTGTTGTTGTTTGTTGTTGTTGTTGTTGCTTCTGGTGTTGTTATGGTAGCAAACTGCCAGTCTGCCAACAGGTGGGTCACCAGTCTCTCTGAGAGGCTTGTTGTTGTTGTTTGTTGTTCTTGTTGCTGCTTGTTGTTTATTGCTATTGTTGTTTGTTGTTATTGCTGTTGTAATTGTTGTTGTTTGTTGTTGTTTGTTGCTTCTGGTGTTGTTATGGTAGCAAACTGCCAGTCTGCCAACAGGTGGGTCACCAGTCTCTCTAGGGTCTTGTTGTTGTTAGTTGTTGTTTTTGTTGTTGTTGTTGTTGTTGTTGTTGCTGCTGCTGCTGTTTGCTGTTTGTTGTTGTTGCTCCTTGTTGTTGGTATGGCAGCCACTGCCAGCCAGCTCAAAGGTGGGTCACTTGTCTATCTCGGGGCTTATTATTGATTGTTGTTGTTGTTTGTTGTTGTTGTTGTTGTTGCTTGTTGTTGTTGTTGTTATGGCAGCAACTGCCAGTCTGCCAACAGATAGGCCAACAGTCTCTCTAGGGGGTTGTTGTTGTTTGTTATTGTTGTTGCTGGGTTTGTTGTTACTGTTTGTTATTGTTGTTGCTGGTGTTGTTGTTGTTATTTGTTATTGTTCTTGATGGTGTTGTTGTTGTTGTTCTTGCTGCTGCTGCTGTTGGTGTTATTGTTGTTTTTGTTGCTGTTGTTGTTGTTGTTTGTTATTGTTGTTGCTGGTGTTGTTGTTGTTGTTGTTGTTGCTGCTGCTGCTGTTGGTGTTATTGTTGTTGTTGTTGCTGCTGTTGTTGTCGTTGCGTGCACCTGGGGCCAAATTGAGGAAGGAAAGGCGACACAGAGCCAGGAAAGTGAGAGCTTTCAGAAAAAAGCAGGCGGAAGAGATGCCAACCAACTGTACAACCAACCTCCATGCATGCGCCTGTCCTGGTGCCAGTGCATGGGGAAAGCCAGAGCGCAGTGAGCTATCCCACCTGTGAGCTGTCCCATCTGTGAGCTGTCCCATCTGCGAGCTGTCCCACCTGTGAGCTATCCCATCTGTGAGCTATCCCCTCTGTGAGCTATCCCTTCTGTGAGCTATCCCATCTGTGAGCTGTCCCATCTGTGAGCTATCCCACCTATGAGCTATCCCTTCTGTGAGCTATCCCATCTGTGAGCTGTCCCATCTGTGAGCTGTCCCATCTGTGAGCTGTCCCATCTGTGAGCTGTCCTATCTGTGAGCTATCCCATCTGTGAGCTGTCCTATCTGTGAGCTGTCCCATCTGTGAGCTATCCCATCTGTGAGCTATCCCATCTGTGAGCTATCCCATCTGTGAGCTATCCCATCTGTGAGCTGTCCTATCTGTGAGCTGTCCCATTCCCCCTGTGGATGTATCATCATCATCATCATCAGACCCGTGACCTTGGCGGTCGTGGGGGAGACACGAAAGACGATGCCGTGGTAAGCCTCCTCCATCCATCTCGGTCCTCGGCTCTGCGCAGTAGTGCCGAGTCATTCATTCTGGTCCATTCTCTGATATTGTCCATCCATGACTTGTTCTGTCTTCCCCTCTTTCTGCCACCTTCGAGTGTTCCCTGCAGTACTGATTTTGGCAGAGTGTTGTGGCGGGTGACGTGGCCGAACCATGTCATCTTTTTCTTCTTGACGATGGTGAGAAGGGGTTCCTGTGTCCCAACCCAGTGCCACAAAACCCACACTAATGAACTAACACACCTGACAAATTGTTCTTCTCCTACAACACCACACACACACACAAACACAAACCACACACACACACACACACACACACAGTCAGGGGAAAGAAAAGAGAAATAGATGAGGGAAAGAGGAGAGAGAGAGAATAAAGAAAGAAAGAGAAAGAAAGAAAGAAACTGACGGAAAAAAAAGAATAATTTTTTAAAAGTGGGAAAATACAGTGATGACAGTCTGAATCAAAATGGGGTGGATAAGAAAGAATCCACTAATAAACTAAAACTAGAAGAAAGTTTTAAAAACATACACGACAAAGACAACAGCACAACAAATTGTTGATATTTCTCAAATAAATAAGCACATTTTCGAAAACTAATACAAACCAACCCAATCAAACAAGAACACGAACATCCTAGACAACGAATCTGGTAATCACGAATAGATGACGTGCGTAACACGCGCAGAAAATTTCGTGATCATCAGAATGTTTAGAAAAAAACACATTAAAAGACACTCGCTTCCATGTGATCACATACCCATGACTCCCTTCCCCCCTCCTTTCGCACACACGCGCGCGCGCGTGCGTGCATGTTCGCGCCCGCGCGTGCGCCCGCGCGCACATACACACACTTGCGCACACACGAACAACACATTCTCTCTCTTTTCTCTCTCTCTCTCTCTCGCTCTCTCCCCTCTCTCTCTCTCTCTCTCTCTCTCTTTTCCTCCTCTCACCTCTCTCTCTCTCTCTCCTCTTTTCTGCTCTACTCCAATCTACTCTATTCTACTCCAATCTCCTTTACCTACCCAGTCTACTCTACTCTACTCCACTTTTTTAAAAACTTTTATTTTATACCACTTTAGGTCACGGCAGATTTGGCTACGTGAAATTCGGTCTGCTCTTTCCGGGCTGCTCTCTATTCTCTTCTCTCCCTCTCTCCTCTCCTCTTCTCTCCTCTTCTTCCTCCCCTCTCCTCTCCTCTCCTCTCCTCTGTTCTCCTCTGCTCTGCTCTGCTCTACTCTTTTCTGCTCTCCTCTCCTCTCCTCTCCTCTGCTTTTACTCTCCTCTGCTCTGCTCTGCTCTTCTCTCCTCTCCTCTCCTCTTCTCTCCTCTCCTCTCCTGTCCTCTACTCTCCTCTCCTCTCCTCTGCTCTCCTCCCCTCTCCTCTGCTCTCCTCTCCTCTCCTCTCCCTCTCTGCTCTCCTCTCCTCTCCTCTGCTCTGCTCTGCTCTCCTTTTCTCTCCTCTCCTCTCCTGTCCTCTACTCTCCTGCCCTTCTCCTCTCCTCTGCTCTACTCTGCTCTCCTCTGCTCTCCTCTCCTCTCCTCTCCTCTGTTCTCCTCTCCTCTGCTCTGCTCTACTCTTCTCTGCTCTCCTCTCCTCTCCTCTCCTCTGCTCTACTCTCCTCTCCTCTCCTCTCCTCTGCTCTCCTCCCCCTCCTCTGCTCTCCTCTCCTCTCCTCTCCTCCCTCTGCTCTGCTCTCCTCTCCTCTCCTCTCCTCTCCTCTCCTATGCTCTGCTCTGCTCTCCTCTCCTCTCCTCTGCTCTGCTCTGCTCTCCTCTTCTCTCCTCTCCTCTCCTCTCCTGTCCTCTACTCTCCTGTCCTCTCCTCTCCTCTGCTCTACTCTGCTCTCCTCTACTCTACTCTACTCTGCTCTTTACTCTCTTCTCTCTCCTCTGCTCTGCTCTACTCTACGCTACTCTACTCTCCTCTCCTCTACTCTACTCTACTCTACTCTACTCTACTCTACTCTACTCTACTCTACTCTACTCTACTCTACTCTACTCTACTCTACTCTACTCTACTCTACTCTACTCTACGCTACTCTACTCTCCTCTCCTCTACTCAAGTTGGCAAGATGAAAAATTAGCTGGTGCAATGTCTGCATTGTTCTTAACAGCTTATCGCTCCTATGTGATCCGAAAGCAACTTGTATAAAAGAAATTACAGAATAAAAATGTTATAACAAGTTTTCGAATTGAATTCCACTTCCACACCTTTATCTCTGTCTCTGTCTCTGGCTGTGTGTGCGTGTGCGTATGTGTGTTTGTGTGTGTGCGTACGCGTGCGCACGTGTGTATGTATTTTCAATCCAGTCCCTGTGTGTATGCAGTTTTGTACATTTTGTCATCCGTTCCCACCGGCACACAATGGCCTACTCTTCCGAAAAGCGGAACGGGTTTTAACATGTGCGCAAGAAGTTCAGCGTTCGTTCGCGCACGGGACCTCGGTTTATAGTCTCATCCGAAGGACTTTTGCGGAGAGGGGAGTCGGTACTGATGTTAACTCCAGAGGAAAAATCCTCCTGAAAGAGAATCGAAACCCGGGTCAGCAGATCACGAATGCATCACTGTAACCACCAGGCTATCCCATACAAAACATCCAAACACTTAAGCGTGTTTAACAGCCCATCCAGCTTTCCTTCAATGTACAGTTTCCCCATGGGCATCCCAGGGGGCCTGTCAGTATAAATAGAACCCGCACCTTCTGGAAATTATGTACTAGGAATTCCCTCTTTTCTATCCCTCTCTTTGATTCTGCCTTTTTCCTTCCTATCTTCCCCTTCTTGTCTATTTTCTGCCTTCTTTCTCTATTCTCTTGCCTTTCTTCCCAGAAAGACTTTAAAAGATAACAGTTATCTCTCACACCGAAGTCAGGTGCGCTGGGCCCGACTTGTCAGGTGCTTAACGGCAGCACAACGCATTTTCACTCATATGATAGACAACAATAACTTGCTGTCTGAGCGTTCAACGACGAGGAAGAAAAAGAATACGCTCCGAGTGACACAAGCATGCCCAGCATGCATTCTACGATTGGAGAGGGATGGGCTCCACCAGGTTCAATACAACCGATTGTATTGCAAGAAAAATAATGTTGCAGTGCCCCGAAGAGTCCTGGAAAGAATTTATGGGATGGCCCAGTGGTTAGTGCATTGCGCTCGCAATCTGACAACCAGGGTTCGATTCCCGTTCAAAGAGATATTGTCCTCTGGAGTTGACATCAAAGTAGACTCCACTCTCTCCAAAAGGTCCTTCGGATGAGACTATAAACCGAGGCCCCGTGTGAGAACGCACGCAGAACATCTGTGCTTTGTGGACAACGGGGTAGGTGAGGGGGAGACAGCCTCCCTGAAGCTTCAAGTGGAATGTGAGTACCTGTGTGGTTGGGTGTAGAACAAGAAAGTGCTGCATCCCTTTGCCAGATTCTGTTTGTCTGTCTGTCTGTCTGTCTGTCTTTTGTCTTTTCTTCTCAGTCGCTGTCTTTCCAAGCCTGTGAGCCTGTTTGGTTTGAACAGATTTTTTATTAAAAAATAGAAGGCTTCACAACAACACAAGTGTAATCTTGAGGGGCAAATAACCCCACAATAGTCCTGAAAGAGCACCCATACACACAAGGTGATGGATGACTTCACAGTTTGTGACAAGAGGGACTACTCAATATACTAATTCATAACTAATGCATAGACCGGCTAAGTAACTAGACAAAATGAAGGCCGTCAGATGATTCTGAATATCATCAAACAAGCAACCAACTATTCAGTCAATTGCTTGACTTGTTCAACACAAAAATATATGTGTGTTTGTTTCCAAAAAAAAAGTCAGAAAAATAAACAAAAAATTATCTTACAAATAAAACTACTACTACTGCTGCTGCTGCTGTCCATGCTGCTGCTACTGCTTCTGTTGTTGTTGCTGCTGCTGCTGCTGCTGCTGCTGCTGCTGCTGCTACTACTACTACTACTACTACTACTACTACTACTACTACTATTAGGTTCATTCTATCTCGGGAGACAAGGACTAGTAACTCCATTCTTGTTAGAAGCAACGTCTGAAGGGGTCCAGTGGTCTGATGCATTCTGGGCAGTCTCTGCCACAGTTCTGCAGACAAAGCTGGATGGCGGGTGGATGGCTTGCTTTTGCTGTCTCTCCTTCATGTGGCATCTGCCGTCTATCAGTTTGGGGGAGTTAAGCACTTGTCCCCTTACAAATCCACCCACCCACACACACACCCACACACACACACACACTGATCTCCACTCTGCGTTTTTTTCTGAAAGGGTTTCCAAGGTCTTAGAATGGATGTCAGTGGCTTTCAGGTCATGCTTGTAAAATTCCTGTAGGACACCCTTTAGGGATGTGTCTTGCCCCATTCTTACTGTACTGGATGTCCTTGGAAATGCATTGATCCTTTCATACAATGCACAGCACCAATCCACCAGAGACAATGTGGCCAAAGCAAAAAGGAGTTTGTCTGCAAAGAACAGATGCGTGGGGGACTTTGTCTCTCCATGTCACGTCTAGAATTTGACATACACAGCGGAAATAGAAACTTCCAAGGCAGCTCTTCTGTCTGGGACAATATGTCATCGAGGCTTCACTGCTGTAGTTCTTGCTCATTTCCTGTTTACCTTCTCTACAGGTACATGAGAAATTGTGCAGCCTACTGCCAGTTCGTGCCTAGCCACCTTACTGTCCAGACGTGCTATCATATCGCCTCTCCCTGTGTCTGCAACGCCCATCACTATCAGGAATCTGAGCATTAGCTATATTATAGTTCTAGTCCTAGCCTTTGTTGGCTTGTTTAGAATCGTGTTTAAAACTACCCGCTCTCTGTAGTGCTAATGAAATATTGTGTATTGTTGAAAAGTGTTGGGCTGGGAAAAATGGAGATCTATGCTGCTCCCGTCTAATGAAGAAGAACCACAAGCTGCCATTTCTGCTGAAAGGGAATCATTTCTCTGAGATATTTTGACTACAATTCAAAACCTTTCCAAAAGAATGGATCATTTTGAAAGAGGTGCACCCCACTCCAGGAAGAGATAAATGAGCCCTGACACAGACAACAACCCCTTGTGGAAAGAATGAAGGAAAAAGAAAGAAGGCAGGCAGTGATTCAGATACTGAAGAAAAAGATCAAGAAGAAGAGCCTATCAATAACTGATTGAATTCAAGGCTTTTTGTGGAAAAGGAGGCTCTGTGTGTGGTTCACGCTTTGAAAAAATACCTTAGATGAAGAAAAGAGCTGAAGGCTCAGAACTCCACCCAAAATTTATCACTCTCCAAGGACCGCACAGAGGAGCTACTAGCGATACCATCTCTCGCTGGCTGAAGTGGACGTTGGAGAGGGCAGGCATAGACATTACATGCTTCACAGCACACAGTACCAGGTCAGCCAGTACTTCAGCAGCAAAACTTGCAGACGCTCCAATACACATCATAATGAAAGCAGCTGGATGGACGAATGTTTCCACATTTGAAAAAAGTTATAATAAGAATGTGGGACCAACACTGACCATGGGCCAGTCCATCATAGAGCATTTCATAACACAGAAGTAAGGTAGGACATGTTTCTTTTTTCATGTGATGGATGTGTTTGTCTCAAGAACACTTTGGCTCTCAAATCTCATGTGCCTGTAGTGGAGGTATACAGGAAATGATACGATGACGATGATGGTGGTGGTGGTTGTGGTGGTGGTGGTGGTGATGATGATGATGATGATGATGATGATGATGATGATGATGATGATGATGATGATGATGATGATGATGATGATGATGATGATGATGAAAACAAGGAGATTAATGAAAATGACGAAGTTGTGCAGAGCAGTAGGTCGCAGTGCCAAGTAAAGTAGACACACACACACACACACACACACACACACACACACACACACGCAGACACACACACACAGAGGCAAACATAGGTAAACAAAACAAAAGATGTATTATCACGTTTCAGTAAGTTGTCACTGACATCTACCCTCTTTTTCCCTTTAGTTTATGTGATTCTTCATCATTGTTCGTTACTGGTCTACAGGTAACACACTTACCTAGAAAGCGAGAGGTATTTGTTTGATCCCGATTGTGCCCAAAGCTTTTCCCTCCTTTACTAGACAGTGTGTGGTGGACTGGGTGCTAGTCCTTCGGATGAGACGATAAACCAAGGTCACGTGTGCAGCACACATTTATAATAATAATAATAATAATAATAATAATAATAATAATAATAATAATAATAATAATAATAATAATAATAATAATAATAATAATAATAATAATAATAGTAATAATATAATGATAATAATAAATGGAATTTATATAGCGCTATATCTTGCAAAAACAAATCAAAGCACTTGCATTCATCCTACTCATTCACATGCATCACGTTACAATGAATAGTTTTTACAAATTCAAATGTATACACACTCACGCTCGCTCGCACGCACGCACATGCACACACACACACACACACACACACACACACACACACACACACACACACACACATACACACATAGGTTTACACTCCCACAGTGTGATAGGGGCTTTGTCTGTTGAGAGCAAGGACAGAAATTAACGCACGTAATTGAACCCACGGCTACATGACAGTTGTCGCTGGCAAAATTCTGTTTTAAAAAAAACACTTTGATAGGGAATCAAATACACATGCAGACAAGACAAAAAAATAACAAGCATGGCGCTGCTCTTGTGGCGACGCACTCTCCCCTTGGAAAGCAGCCCCGAATGTCACACACACACACACACACACACACACAGAAATCTGCCATGACTTCAAGGCGGTATAGAATAGCAAATACAAGAATACCTACCGTTGTACTGTTCATTTTCTGTGGTTGATTTACTGTAACATGCTCAGTATCTCTGTCCATATCTACTGTCTCCCATAACTTCATCTCTCCCCCTCCTCCCTCCCCCCCACCCCCCCCCCCCCCACCCAATCCTTCGGCTCTCACTTTCTATCGGAGTGGTTGACTGCACATATTTATGAGTGCCCACAAATACACGCGCGCGTGCACCTGCATGTGCGTATGTGTGTGTGCGGGTGCGTGTGTGCGTGTATGTGTGTATGTGTGTGCGTTCGTGTGTGTTTGTGTGTGTGTTTGTGTAGGTATGTGTCTGTGTGTGTGAGTGGTATGTGTGTGTTTGTTTAATGTGTGTGTGTCTGGTATGTGTGTGTTTTTACTGTAAATGTGTGCTCACGCGCGCGCGCGCGTGCGTGTATGTGTGTGAAAGTGCGTGCGTCTGCGCGCGTTTGCTTGCGCATGTGTGTATGTGATGTGTGTTGTCTCTGTGTCCGTGTGTGTGTGTGTGTGTGTGTGTGTGTGTGTGTGTGTGTGTGTGTGTGTGTGTGTGTGTGTGTGTGCGTGCGCACACACAGGTGTGTGTGTGTGTTAGTTAATGTGTGTATGTGTTAGTTAATGTGTGTGTGTTAGTTAATGTGTGTGTTAGTTAATATGTGTGTGTGTTAGTTAATGTGTGTGTTAGTTAATGTGTGTGTTAGTTAATATGTGTGTGTTAGTTAATATGTGTGTTTTAGTTAATATGTGTGTTAGTTAATGTGTGTGTGTTAGTTAATGTGTGTGTTAGTCAATGTGTGTGTGTTAGTTAATGTGTGTGTGTTAGTTAATGTGTGTGTGTTAGTTAATGTATGTGTGTTAGTTAATGTGTGTGTTAGTTAATGTGTGTGTTAGTTAATGTTTGCGTTTTAGTTAATGTATGTGTGTTAGTTAATGTGTGTGTGTTAGTTAATGTGTGTGTGTGTGTTAGATAATGTGTGTGTTAGTTAAATGTGTGTGTTAGTTAATGTGTGTGTGCGTGTGTTAGTTAATGTGTTAGTTAATGTGTGTGTGTTAGTTAATATGTGTGTTAATTAATGTGTGTGTGTTAGTTAATGTGTGTGTTAGTTAATGTGTGTGTTAGTGTGTGTGTGTGCTAGTTAATGTGTGTGTGTGTTAGTTAATGTGTTGGTGTGTTAGTTAATGTGTGTGTTAGTTAATGTGTGTGTTATGTTAGTTAATGTGTGTGTGTTAGTTAATGTGTGTGTTACTTATTTTAATGCCTGTTTGTGTGTGTGTATTAGTTTAGTATGTGTGTTTATGTGTGTTTACGCACGTGTAAATATATATATCTATAATATATATAGATATATATATATATATATATCTATATATATATACATATATATATATATATATATATATATATATATATATATATATATATATATATATATATATATATATATATATATATATATATATACGTGCGTAAATGTATATGCCTGTGAGCATACACGCGTGCATTTGTGTGCAAGGCACGCATTGTGCTCATGTTTGTGTGTGTGTGTGCGCGCGCACGCGCGCATGTGTGTGTGTGTGGGAGGGGGGGGGAGTGAAAGGAGGAGGTAGGTCTGTGTAATAGAGATTCATTGTGTGAGTTGCAAGGTTGGTGTGTAAAGACAGTAGAGTGCAAGACTGGGAGGAAGGCAGTCAGGACTCTGGCAGAGGTAAATACTTTGTGTGTGTTTTATTACTATTTTCTTTATTGATTGATTTATTCTTTTATTTCAAGGACACTTTGTGTATTCTTTGGTGGACAAGCTCCTGCATACATTGTTTAAAACATGGCAACAACAATGCTGTATGTGCATGCTTGCAGGATTGCTAACTCAAAACATACATTTGTGTGCAGGTAATAGAAGGTAACTGAACTTGTTTCTTTTGTGTGTGAGAGTGAGGGAAAAGGAGGGGGAGTTCTGTTTTATGAGATGTTTTTGTTTGACATCATTGTAGTAGTTTACTTTTGTGTTTCATTTTTATGTTCTTCTTTACTTTGTGTATTTTTGTGTTTTCTTTTTTGCTTGTTGACTTGAACAGTATCCTTACTTTAAGGGACAGGGCCCCTCTTTCCTAGTACACATGCACTGTGTGCACTTGTACTAACATATAATATATTTCTGCATTGTTATTATGAGAGTGTGCTTGACCCCTTTGGGGCCTGAGTTTGCTTCTGAAGTGTGTGTGTGTGTGTGTGTGTGTGTGTGTGTGTGTGTGTGTGTGTGTGTGTGTGTGTGTGTGTGTGTGTGTGTGTGTGTGTGTGTGTGTGTGTGTGTGTGTGTTAGACTATGCATATTTGTACAACGAATGTTGCAATGCTTCAAATGCTGTTGTGGACATTGTGTACAAAAATGTTCAATTGGTGAGTTGCAAGGTTGGTGTGGGGAGACAGTGGAGGACAGGATTGGGAGGAAGAGAATCAGGACTCTGGTTAGGGTAATTGCTCTGTGTGTGTTTATGTTTGTGTGTGTGTGTTTGTGTGTGGGGGGGGAAGGGGGTTGGTGAACATGGTGCTGCATTGTTTAACAAATGACATCAACAATGTTGTATGTGCGTATTTGCAGGATTGCTCTTGTAAAACATATATTTGTGTGCAGGTTATTTAAGGTAACTGAACTTGTTTCTTGTGAGTGTGAGAGTGATTGAAAAGGGGGGGGTAATTTGTTTTACAGATGTGATTTTAGTTGAGATTTTCGAGGTAGTTTAATTTGAGTTTTTCAAGTCTGTGTGCTTTTCTTGTTTGTGTACTTTTGTGTATTTTTTTTGCATGTTGACTTGAACACTATCCCTATGTTAAGGGAGAGAACCTCTCTTTCCCAGCACATGTGCATTCTGCACATTTGCTCAAAGATGTAGCAGTTTTAGCACTTTTCTAGGTTTTTTCACATTATGTCAGAACACTCTTGTTGATTGACAAGTGGCAGTTTTGGATAGATTAGTTCAACATTTTGTACCAGAACATACTTTAAGGCTGCATACCATAGTTTTGCATTGGTTATGAGATTGTACTTGATCTTGTAGAGGGTTGAAGTTTTCCTCTGAGGTGTTTGTGTATAAGATTACGCATATTTGTACAAATAATCTTGCATATTAAAAAAACTTATTTTTTTATTGGTTGGTGTATGAAGAAACAAAGGACATGGGGGATGGATATGCTGCAAATGTTGTTGTGAACATTTTGTACATGCATGTTTATAATCTGTGAGTTGCAAGGCTGGTGTGTGGAGACAGTAGAGGACTGAAGGAAAACAGTCAGGACTTCGGCAGAGGTAAATTGTAAGATGTTGTATTGGCATGTTTGCACTTCCAGTGCTTCGATTTGTTTGCTTTACAAGAATCAGCGCTATAAAAATCCATATACTATTATTATTATTATTATTATTATTATTATTATTATTATTATTATTATTATTATTATTATTTGCAGGATTGCTGTTTCAAAACATATATTTGTGTGCAGGGATATAGAAAGTCACTGATCTGGTTTCTTGTGTGTGTGTGTGTGTGTTTGAGAGTGAGTGAAAGGGGCAGGTAGTTCTGTTTTATAGAGATGTTTTTGATTGACATTATTGATGTAGTTTATTTTGGTGTTGCCATGTTTGTGTGCTTCTTTTGTTTGTGTGTTTTTGTGCATTGATTTTTGCATGTTGACTTGAACACTGTCCTTACTTTAAGGGTCAGAACCCTTTTATCCAGCATGCATGCACTGTGCACATTTGCACTAACATAATTATAATATATTTCTGATTTAAGTTTTGAGAGTGTACTTGACCTCTTTGGGGGAGGGAGTTTGCCTCTGAGGTGTGTGTGTGTGTGTGTATGTGTATGTGTGTATGTAAGACTATGAATATCAGTACAAAGAATGTTGCAACCCTGCAAATGTTGTTGTGGGCATTGTGTACATATAATGTGCATTCTGTGAGTTGCAAGGTTGGTGTGTGGAGACAGTGGAGGACAGGACTGGGAGGATGACAGTCAGGACTCTGGCAGAGGTAATTTCTGTGTGTGTGTGTGTGTGTTGTCTTTGGTGGACAGGGTGCTGCATACATTGTTTCAAACATGGCATCAACAATTTTGTATGTGCATGTGTTGCAGGATTGCTGTTTTAAAACATACATTCGTGTACAGGTTAATAGAGGGTAATTGAAATGGTTTCTTATGTGTGTGAGAGTGAGTGAAAGGAGGCGCTAGCTTTGTTTATAGAGATGATTTTGGTTGACATTATTGAAGTATCTTATTTTTGTGTTTTTATTTTTGTGTGTCTTTAAGTTATTTTTGTGTATTCTTTTTGCACATTCACTTGAACAATATCCCAACGTTAAAAGAGAGAACACCTCTTTCCCAGCACACGTGCACTGTGCGCATTTGCACAAAGATGTAGCAATGTTGGCACTTTCCTAATTGTTTTCACATTATGCCAAAACACTCTTCTTGATTGGAAACTGGCAGTTTTGGATAGATGCATTCAATATTTGTACCAGAAAATACTTATAGGCTGCATAACATATTTCTGCATTAGTTATGAGAGTGTACTTGACCTTGTTGGGGGCGGGAGTTTGCCTCTGAGGTGTGTGTGTTAGACAATGCACATTTGTACAAATAATCTTGCACAAGAATGTATGAAGAAATTGAAAACCTAGGGGTGGGGAGGATATGCTGCAAATGTTGTTGTGGACATTGTGTACATAGGTGTTCATTCTGTGAGTTTCAAGGTTGATGTGTGGAGGCAGTGGAAGATAAGACTGGGAGGAAGACAGTCAGGACTATAGCAGAGGTATTTATTCTGTGTGTGCTTTTTTTCTTTCTTTCTTTCGTTTATTTTTTTGTATTTCGCCGACAGTGTGTGTGTGTGTGTGTGTGTGTGTGTGTGTTAGTTATTTGGTGGACATGGTGCTGTATACATTGTTTAAAACAGGGCATCAACAATGCTGTATAGGCGTGTTTGCAGGTTTGCTGTCTCTAAACATACATTTGTGTTCAGGGTAATAGAAGGTAACTGAACTTGTTTTTTGTGTATGTGAGAGTGAGTGAAAGGAGTAGGTAATTATGTTTTATTGAGATGGTTTTAATTGAGATTTTTAAGCAGTTTATTTTTGTGTTTCCAGTTTTGTGTGCTCTTGTTTGTGTACTTTTGTGTGTTCATTTTTGCATGCTGGCTTTTACATTATCCCTATGCTAAGGGAAGGAACCCCTTTTTCCAGTTCATATGCGCTGTGCACATTTGCACCAACGTTGCCTACATAGCAGTTATAGCTTTTTTGTAATTTTTTTCCTGTTATGTCAAAACATTTTTGTTGTTTAGAAACAGGCAGTTCTATTTAGATAAATACAAAATATTGTACCTGGAAATGCTTTTAGGCCCTAAAATATTTCTGCATTAGTTATGAGAGTGTACTTGACACTGTTGGTAACTGGAGTTTTCCCCTGAGGTTTGTGTGTGTGTGTGTGTGTGTGTGTGTGTGTGTGTGTGTGTGTGTGTGTGTGTGTGTGTGTGTGTGTGTGTTTGATTATGGATATTTGTGCAAATAATGTAAAAAAGAAAAGAAAAGCTGACTGTTCTACATGGTTGGTTCATCAATAAGCTAAAAACATCTGGGGAGAGGGGAAAGGGTGGGGGTGATATGCTGCAAATGTTGCAGACATTTTGCAGTACATGTTCTTTTTTTTCTCTTGTGAGTTAAAAGGATGTATTTGGAGATAGTAGAGGACAGGACTGGGAGGAAGACAGTCAGGACTCTGGCAGAGGTAAATATTCTTTTGTGTGTGTGTGTGTGTGTGTGTGTGTGTGTGTGTGTGTGTGTGTGTGTGTGTGTGTGTGTGTGTGTGTGGTGTGTGTGTGTGTGTGTGTGTGTGGTGTGGTGTGTGTGTGTGTGTGTGTGTGTTCTTTGGTGGACATGGAGCTGCATACATTGTTGAAAACATTGCATCAACAATGCTTTATGTGTATATTTGCAAGGTTACTGTTTCAAAACATACATTAGTCTGCACCCCAATAGAAGGTATCTGAACTGGTTTCTTGTGCGTTAGAGAGTAAGTTGAAGGAGAAGGTAGTTGTTTTATAGAGATGTTTTTGATTGACAATTTTGAAGTAGGTTATTTTTGTGTTTCCATTTTGTGTGTGCTTTTGTTAGTGTATTTTTGTGTATTTATTTTTGCATGATCACTGTGACACTATCCCTACTTTAAGGGAGTACATCCCTTTTTCCAAGTACACGTGCACTGTGCATATTTTCTCAAACATTGCTTATGTACCAGTTTTAGCACCTATGATTTTTTCCCTCTTTTGTCAAAACACTCTTGTTGTTTAAAAGCTGGCAGTGTTGGGTAAGCAAATTCGATAAATTGTACCAAAAACTACTTATAGGCTCCATAATTTATTTCTACATTAGTTATGAGAGAGTACTTGATTTTGTTGGGGGCCGGAGTTTGCCTCTGAGATGTGTGTTACATTAGTCTTTTGGATGAGACTATAAACCAAGGCCCCATGTGCAAACGCACCCAGAACATCTTGCACACACGTTAAATCATGTTCCGGTTTTTGAAAGAGTAGGCCATTGTGTGCCAGTGGGAAGAGATGACAGAATTTACAAAACTGCAAACACACAGGGACTGGATGTAAAAAAAACACTTAAGTGATTCTTCCATTATCCTCAATATAAATGAATAAATAAACAAATAAATAAATAAATGCATATATGTACAAATAATGTTGTACAAGAAAACCCTGATTTTTTTCACATGGCAGGTGCATCAAAAAGCTGGGGACATCTGGGTAGGAGGAGGGGGGGGGGAGGGAGGTGTGATATGCTGCAAATTTTTGATATGCTGCAAATTTTGTACATGTGTTTTCATTCTGTGAGTTGCAAGGCTGGTGTGTGGAGACAGTGAGAACAGGACTGGGAGAAAGACAGTCAGGAGTCTGGCTGAGGTAAATAATATGTGTGCTGTTTTATTTGGCAGACAGGGTGCTGCATAAATTGCTTCAAACATGGCATTACGAATGTTGTTTGTGTGTGTTTGCAGGATTGCTCTTTTAAAATGTTATTTGTGTGCAGGTAATAAAAGAGTAGGTGTTTAGCTAAGGTAGTTATGTTTTAAAAAGATGTTTTTCAATGGTCTTTTTGAAGTAGTTTATTTTTGTGATTCTGATTTGTAGTGTTTCATTTGTTTGTGTATTTTTGTGTATTAATTTGTGCATATTTACTTTAACCTTATCATTACTTTAAGGTAGAGATCCTCTGTTTCCCAGCACACGTGCATTTTTTGCGGGCATTTGCAGTAACATGTGAAATATGTCTACATTAGTTATAAGAGTGTACTTGATCTTGTTGGTGCTGGAGTTTGCTTCTGAGGTGAGAGAGAGAGAGAGAAAGAGAGAGAGAGAGTGTGTGTGTGTGTGTGTGTTAGACTATGCATATTTGTTTTGTTTTTTTAATTGGACAAAAAATCTGATTTTTTAAACATGGTTGGTGTATGAAAAAACTGGAGACATGGATGGAGGGGAGTTAATGCTGCAAATGTTTTTGCTGTGAAAATTTTGTACATACATGTTCATTCTGTGAGTTTCAAGATTGGTGTGTGGAGACTGGAGAGGACAGGACTGGGAGGAAGACAGTCAGGACTCTGGCAGAGGTATATACTGTGATTGTATGTGTGTGTGTGTGTGTGTGTGTATGTGTGTATGCGTGCGTGTGTGTGTGTGTGCTGGACAAAGTGCTGCATACATTGTTTAAAACATGGCATCAACAATGTTGTCTGTGCATGTATGCAGGATTATTGTTTAAAAACATACATTTGTGTGCAGGTAATAGAAGGTAACCGAACTTGTTTCTTAGTGTGTGTTAGAGTGGGTGAAAGGAAGAGGTAGTTCTGTTGTAAAGAGATGTTTTAGATATATATTTTTTAAGTACTTTTTTAACAATTGTGTGTGCTTTTTTTGTTTTTGTATCTTGGTGTACTGATGTTTTCACATTTACTTTCACATGATCCCTATGTTAAGGGAGATAACCCCTCTTTTCTAGAACATAATATGTGCTGTGCACCAACAGCTGAGGAACAAGCAGGTTTCAGAGCAATGCGCAGCACAACAGAACAGATATTCAACCTCAGAATACTATGTGAGCGGTACCTTCAACATCAACAAGACCTTTACCACGTATTTATCGATTTTAAGAAGGCATTTGACAGGGTGTGGCATGCAGCTTTGTGGGCAACCATGAATTTGTACAGCATCAATGCAAACCTGATCAGAGTCATCAAACAGCTGTACAGTGAGGCCACCAGTGCAGTGTACTACAACAACATTGGAGAATGGTTTCGAACAACAGTTGGAGTAAGGCAGGGCTGTCTACTCTCACCCACTCTTTTCAACATCTTCCTTGAGAGAATCATGGCTGATGCACTGGAACATCATGAAGGATCAGTCAGCATTGGTGGCAGAACGATCACAAACCTCTGCTTCGCAGATGACATTGATGGAATAGCAGGATCAGAAAAAGAGCTTGCCAGCCTAACAAAACACTTGAATAAGGCCTCCAAAACATACGGCATGGAAATCAGTGCAGAGAAGACCAAACTGATAACTAATAACACCAACGGCATTAGCACTGATATCAGGGTTAATGACCAGAAGCTGGAAACAGTTCAAAGCTTCAAGTACTTGGGAGCCATTGTATCAGACTAAAGATCCAAGCCAAAAGTAGTATGCAGGACTGCACAGACAATAACAGCTTTGTCAAAACTAAACACCATCTGGAGAGATAAAAATATCTCACTTATCTCCAAGATCAGACTAATGCGCTCCCTTGTCATATCCATATTTCTGTATGCCTGTGAATCATGGACCCTGACTGCAGATTTGGAGAGAAGAGTACAGGCGGTGGAGATGAGATGCTTTCGGAGACTCCTTGGCATCTCCTACAAAGACCACATAAGCAACGAAAGCGTGCATAACAGAATCCAGCAAACCATTGGACCCTATGAGAACCTTCTAACGATCGTGAAAAAACGTAAACTTAAATGGTATGGGCATGTCACAAGATCCAAAGGACTTGCAAAGACAGTTCTACAAGGCACTGTCCAGGGAGGAAGAAGAAGAGGCAGACCAAGGAAGAGCTGGGAGGATAACATCAGCGAATGGACAGGCCTAGAACTCAACAAAACCCTGAGAAAGGCAGACCAGAGAGAGGAATGGAGGGAACTGGTTGTTGAGTCTTTGAGGGTGCCCCCACGGTCGTCAGACTACGGGACAGATAGAGAGAGAGAGCACCAACATTGCCTACATAGCAGTTTTAGCACTTTTTGTAGAAAATTTTCCCATTACGTCAAAACATTTTGTTGTTTAGAAACTGGCAGTTTTTTTCAGATAAATTCAATATATTGTACCTGAAAATGCTTTTAGGCTGTATAATATTTCTGAATTAGTTATGAGAGTGTACTTGACATTGTTGGTAACTGGAGTTTGCCCCTGATGTGTGTGTGTGTGTGTGTGCGTGTGCGTGTGTGTGCGTGTGTGTTAGATTAAGCTTATTTGTACAAATAATGTTTAAAAAAACCTGTTCTTTTTACATGGTTAGTGCATAAAGAAGCTGAAGAGATCTGGGGAGGGGTTAATATGCAGCAAATGTTGTTGTGGACATTGTGTACATACATGTTCATTCTGTGTTTCAAGGTTGGTGTGTGGAGACAGTGAAGGACAGGCCTGGGAGGAAGAGTCAGGACTCTGGCAAAGGTAAATACTGTGTGTGTGTGTGTGTGTGTGTGTGTGTACGTGACTGCATTTGCACACGGTACTGGGTTTATAGTATCATCTCAAGAACCTTTGGGAGTAGAGTGGAGTTAAGCATTATGCAGACTTGTGTACCCTCTGTATTCTTCCCCATTTATTGCAAAACATGTTGGAAAAATTCGGAAATATTATTTGTATCAAAATCTGAATTTTGTCAACAAAAAAATCAAAAAGTTCAAACGCAAATTGATAATAACAGGCCAAGATGAGGGTAGAAGAAGTACAGTTGTGGATACAGGTGCACAAACAGCACACACACACACACACACACGCGCGTGCGCAAGCGCGCATGCGCGCATGTGCATTTAACAAATTTGACAAAACTGCATACACACAGAGATGGGATGTGAAAAAAGAAAAAACCCACATGAATGCTTATTCCGTTCTCCTCAAAATTAAAGAATAAGATAAAAATAAAATAAAACACACACTAACACACAGAGACACACACACCCTGTTTCTCTTCCTCTCACTCCCCTCCTTACTTGTCTCCTCCATCCCCCAATTGTCTCTCTCTCTCTTTCTTACTTCACAGATACACACACACAATCTATTTTGTTATGTTCCTCTTTTATGTTTTAAAAAGATATAGAAATTTTGAACAGTGTCCCAATATATCAGACCTGTTAAGATTTGCTAGTTGATGAGAAAAAAACAAAAAGCTTATGAACTTTTGTATGATGAAAAAAATGTGGGAGGGGGGAAGAAAGAAGCAAACAAATGAAGAAAAAAGTATGATTGAATTTAAAAGAGAAGAGAAAAAAGTCATTTATTTTCTCCTAATGAAGAAGTGTGTTGCAAATAATGGGCAGAAATGCTGAAACTGAAAAATACTGAAAATAGCCATGAAACTAGTGAAACCAGTGGTACAGGATGCACAGGTCTGCTGATGTTAACTCCAGGGGGAAACATTTTTCTTGAACTGGGCTTGACCTCAGACCATCCCATTGCTAGTGTATGCGCAGCACTCTAACAACTTGGCTCCCCTGTGTGAGTGTTTGTGCTTATGTGTGTGTGTGTGCAATTTCAGTTTCAATTTGAACTCTTTTTATTTTAACCAGGATAATGATTAAGCACTAGTGTATTTTTCTACATGCAGTCTCTGTGTGCAAGCCGTTTTTATACATTTTTTCTATTTAATCCCACTGGTGCACAATGACCTTCTCTTCCAAAAAGGCAGAAACATGTTTTAACTTTTTTTTACATGTCACACATGGACCTCGATTTATAATTTTATTATAAGAAAAAGAAGAAGAAGAAGAAGAAGAAGAAGAAGAAGAAGAAGAAGAAGAAGAAGAAGAAGAAGAAGAAGAAGAAGAAGAAGAAGAGGAATATATGGAATTTATATAGCACTGAATCTTGTAAAACAAACAAATCCAAGCGCTTGCACTCAAATCATTTACACCATGCAACTTTCCTCAAATATCATGAATAACAGATTTCAAATTAGTTTTATGTTCGCCCACCTGCCAACACCTGTGCATACACACACTTATTTTCTGGAAGGACTTTGAAGGGAGTGGAGGCAGTGATAGAAGTCTTGTTCATAATGATGGACATTTCTTGAGGGCTTTCCCCATCATCATGGGGTAGCACAAAGCACTTTACATTATTCCACAAACAAGTCAAAAGCAGTACACACAAATACATAAAAACTCAGTACCACACATACACTACATTGGAATAAGAAAAGTGAGATTCAAGCAACATACTTAAACATTGATTCCCAAAAACAAAGTGAAATTTTAGCAACATAGATAAACATCGCTTCAAAGAAACAAATAATAACAAACACAAAACATGTATACATACCACATGAATAATACCTACCTACCTCTTTACATTTATCCTTGGCAAATACATGTACGCACGCAGACGCGTGGGTGCACACACACACACACACACACACACATGCACAGTGGTAGTGCTCCTGTCTAGGAAGCAGAGAACTGGGTTTGATCCCCATGTGTAAATCTGAGCTTTTCCCCATTCATTAGACCCTGTGTGGTGGTCTGGGTGTTAGTGTTTTGGATGAGACAATAAACCGAGGTCTTGTATGCAATACGTATTTAGCACACGTAAGAGAACCCATGGTAAATCGAAAGTTGTCTGTGGAAGAAAGTCACTCTTTTAGGGAAACATTGACATTGTCAACTGCTCTTGTGTGTCCTCCCTGGAGAGAGCAGCCTGATTTTCCTGCTGAAAGTATGTAGACATCTCCAGCCATAAATCACCAGACACTACCCAGATTCAAACCCACGACTTCATGGACCTGTAGGATAGATTTCTGTGTGTAAGGGCTGAGAGCTTTCATAAGAGCAAGGGTGATTTACCTTTTGTTTTAAACAGAGATCTGTATTAGCGATTTTCCGACTAATGTGTTAATGTGTTATGAGGTGACTGATATATCACTGATGTTATGTGTTAGTGGTGATTGAGATGTACCAATGCTATGTGTGATGTGGTGACTGACATGTCACTGATGCTATGTGTGATGTGATGACTGACATGTCACTGATGTCTGTGTGTGATGTGATGACTGACATGTCACTGATGTCTGTGTGTGATGTGATGACTGACATGTCACTGATGTCTGTGTGTGCAGATGGTGCCTGTCCATGCTGGAAGGGGCAGCACAAGAGTGGATCAAACCAGGGCCAGACATCGTGCAGCAATGCATCATCGTCTTGGGAGGCAGGATATAAGACTGCTGCTGCTGAAATAAATGAAAGTGTTAATTCAACTACAACCACACCCCTTTCTGTACAGAGGGGAGTTCATGCACACACGTCTGACTTGGGTTTTTGTGTTTCTGAGGTGAATATGCTTGTATGTGAATGAGGTGCACACGAACGTGTGTGTGAGAAAGAGGTCAGTAAAACCTCCCTCCCCCTCCCTTGCTTCTTTGTCTAGAGCTCTGGGATTCACCAATGGTGAGATGTTGCATATGCGACCTTTTCTGCCCACCATGAAGGTAGGCACATTCCAACTTCGGGGCTGTGTGTTGAATGTGTTCATGTTTCCGAACCACCAAAGGCTGACCTGAATTACGGGATCTTTAACATGCATGACTGATACAATAAAGACACTTGAAATCCATGTAAATACAGACATGTAAAATATAAAGAGCAAATACATTCTGATGAATTAGATCTTGCCCATAATACATCTCAAATACAAACACCTAATAAAAATAATAAAAATAATAATAATGATAATAATAATAATAATAATAATAATAATAATAATAATAATAATAATGATATATGGAATTTATATAGCGCTGAATCTTGTAAAGCAACAAATCAAAGCGCTCAGATGACACTTTTATTTTTTTTATTTATGCGTGTGTATGCGTTTTTTTTCAAATGTTGTCATCTGTTCCCACCGGCACACAATGGCCTACTCTTTCGAACAGCGGAACAGGATTTAACTTGTGCGCAAGATGTTCTGCATGCGTTCGCACACGAGGCCTCGGTTTATAGTCTCATCCGAAGGACTTTGACATTCAGTTCGATATTTTTGTCAAACTGGGAAGATAGGGTGAGGCTGGGAATTGAACCCAGAACCTCACGGTTTACTTATTGGAAGGCAAACGTCTTAGCCATGGTGCCACCTTCCTTTACATACACACAGGTAAAATGTAGACCTTTAAAATACAGACATGTAATACACACAGATAGAATATAGATCTCGAAAATAAAAATATACGTACACACAGGTAGAATAGATATATAGACCTCTAACATACAGACGTTTAATATACACAGGTAAAATATACACTTCTAAAATACACATGTCTAATACACGGTACAATAAAGACCTCTAAACTACAGCCGCATAAAATATACTTCTAATCCACAAAGATGATGTAGCAGATGCCAAAATACAACTAAAGTAGAGATGTCTTATCCACACAGATCAAACAAAGGCTGCTAAAATGCATATGAGCTATGAACATTTAATTTGCAATGTTAAAATAGTGACCACTTCAATACAGGTGTTTGTCAACAAAAATAGCATAAAGCTAAAATACACGCAGCTAATCCACACAGACAAAATAGAGACAGTTAAAATGCATCAAAAGCGCATACCAAATCCATGCATATGACATGGAGACAGCTAAAATATTGACATCTAATCCATACAGGTAAAGGTAGAGACAGTCCAAATACATGTAAAATGTTGGTATGTAAAATACAGATATCAAGGTTGCAAAGATTGAAAAGACAAGGTGGGCTGAAATACATGACAAACATGTACGTCTGTATCATATATTTCAGTGCACTTTTTTATCTTCGCAACCTGGATCCTTGTTTTTTTTGTCAATATTGATATCTGCTTTCACTTTGAATTTTGTATGGGGGACGGGGGGGGGGGGGGGGGGGGGGGGGGGGGGTGCGAGGCAAATGAGATACAGAGCTATGGTAAAAAAGGGATGGGACATTTTTAAGCATACAAAAGGGTTGCCTTTTATTATTTTGAAACGTGTTAAATATTTTAAGGAATAGAGTATTAATTTCACTGGTATTTGTTTAATTGTAAAACATTTTATAACAATTTGCTTTATGAATAAAAAATGTATGGGCATGTTTTCTTTTAAGATCGTGTGCAATTTATTTATAGAATAGAGTATTAATTTAATTGATATTTCTCTTATCATACATGTTATCACAATTTGGTTTATGTCATACAAATGTGTGAATGTTTTCTGTGTGTGTGTGTGTGTGTGTGTGTGTGTGTGTGTGTGTGTGTGTGTGTGTGTGTGTGTGTGTGTGTGTGTGTGTGTGTGTGTGTGTGTGTGTGTGGATGCATAGGCATATTGGAGCACACACCAGTGTTTGTGATTTTACTTGGGTGAGTTTATAGCTGATTTGTGGGTGTTTTTCATACTGTAATGGGTTCATGCTGATGTTTTGGATACTTTGTTGTGGTATTCTTTTCCATTATATTATATTTACTGTTTTTATGTATGGCTTGTAGCCTGATTGAGATAGTATAGTGTTATTAATTGAATCGAAATGCAAATATCAAAATTGTACAGATCAAAAGGTAGAATATATCTAAGATACAGACATATAATGTGCATAGATTTTTAAAAAAACAACAACACTAAAACTTGTATAAATGACATCTAAAATGCAGACCTCTATTACATACAAAAAAAACACCAACAAAAAAGTAAATCACATGTAAAATCTAGACACAGAAAATAGGTTATCAAAACTCAATTACATATAAAATACAGAAATGTAATACATACAGAAAAAAGACCACATAAACTCGTTTAAAATACAACTGATCAACACAAACGAAAAAGATGCAGCTTAAGTATTAGAAACATCTGAACAAGACACTTGTAATCCACACAGATAAAATACAGACAGGTAAAATATAGACATCAAATCTACAGGATAAAATGAGACTGCTAAAACACTGCTAAATTACAGATTCTAATCCACACAGACGGATTGTTGTTGTTTATTGGCCAGAGCTCCAAGGTTTACCAATGGGGAGATTTTCCTTATGGGACTTTTTAAGAACGCCTGCACAAAAGTGAATTCAGACATCCCTGAAGGTACAGAATTGCACGAAGACACACCAAGAAAATAGTCAGAACAGCAAAGGAAAATTCATGGAGAAAATATGGAGAAGAGCTAAGTGAAAAGTGCAAAACCTCCACAAGAGAGTTCTACAAGAGTGTGAAAGCAATGAGAATGCGAGACGAACCCTTTGACCCCACCGCTGTAATCAACGATGCAAAAGGACAAGGCCTGAACGAGGAAGAAGAGATAGTGAAAAGATGGAAAGAGTACTTCAAGAAACTGCTCAACCCTGCAGGACAACAGGCACAGAACACCCAGTTCCAGTTCACCCCCAACTACCCAGACCACTCAGAACCTACCATCCTGGAGAGTGAAGTCAGAAGAGCAGTGAAGACCAGCCCTAAAGGGAAAGCAGCAGGTGACGATGGCATAACAACTGAAGCCATCCATGCATGTGGGGAAACAGGTATAAAGTGGCTCACCACCATCTTCAAAAAAGCTTGGGAGGAGAGGAAAGTACCAGAGGACTGGCAGAATGCAATAGTAGTGCCAATTTGGAAGAAGAAGGGCAGCAAGAAAGACTGCAGTAACTACAGAGGCATATCACTCCTCAGCCATGTAGGGAAAATGTATGCAAAGATCCTAGACCAGCGCACTAGAACAAAAACGGAACATCTCCTTAGTGATGCTCAGTTTGGATTCAGGAAAGGAAGAGGGTGCACAGATGCAATCTTTGCTCTCAGACAGCTGTGTGAGAAGGCGATCGAACACAACCGAGATCTCCACCTTATCTTTGTAGATCAAGAGAAGGCTTTTGACCGAGTAAACAGAGACAAGTTGTGGAAGGTGCTGGAGCAGTATGGCGTGAAGGGGCAGCTGCTGGACAACATCCGAGCTATCTATGCCAACAGCAAGAGCGCAGTCCGCACGACCAGTGGAACATCTGACTGGTTCCCAGTTACATCCGGGTGAGACAGGGCTGTTGCCTCTCCCCTCTGCTCTTTGTCATTTACATGGACCAGATTGCAAAGGAGGCCAACCCAGATCCTGAGGCACTTAACGAACTCATGTTTGCTGATGACCAGGCAATAATACATAGCAAGAAGGCACAGCCCCAGGAGCACACAGATCAACTCAACAGCACCTGCCAGGCCTATGACATGAAAATCAGTGTCAGTAAGACCGAGGTCATGACAGTCAGCAGGAGACCACACACTCTGGACATCAAAATCAATGGATCCCAGTTAAATCAAGTCAGCGAATTTAAATATCTGGGCAGTGTATTTGCAGAGAACGGAAGATTAGACCGTGAAGTTGAAACAAGATGTCAGAAGGCTAATGCAGTCAGTTACCAGCTCGCCCTTTCCTGAAACATCCAGCACCCCCATGGACACAAAGGCAAAACTGATTAACACCATCTTCCTCCCAACGCTCACGTACCAGTGTCAGACATGGCCCCTCAAAAAGGCCCTCAGACGTAAACTAGTCACGTGTGAAATGAAATGCCTAAGAAGAGCAGTCAACAAGACCCGAAGAGACAAAATCAGAAACGAAGTCATCAGAGACATGATAGGTGCAACACCAGTCCTACAACACATCGACCAGCAGAGGATCAAGTAGTTCGGACACCTGACACGGATGCCTCACAACCAGCCAGCTCTTCGGGCCTACAACATGGTCTAGCCATTGCATACTTCTATGTTTCAGCAGCATATACATACTGGTGCATCCAGCTCTTTCAAGAACAGTGTTGTTTAGGACATTGTCCTTCCAGGTGATGTTCAGGATGCATCGTTGGCAATGCATGTGAAAAGCATTGAGCTTTTGTTCTTGCCAGGCACGCAAAGTCCAGGACTCGTTGCCATACAGGAGAGTGCTCATGACACAGGCTCTGTAGATCTCGATCTTTGTGTGCTCAGTCAGCTTGCTTTTGTTCCATGCTTTCTTTGTCAGTCTGGTCATGGTGGTAGCTGCTTTGACGATGGGATTGTTGAGCTCTGCGTCAAGTGAGAGGGTGTCTGAGATAGTTGAGCCCAGGTACATGAAATCAAGGATGACATTCAGTTCATGGTCATTGATGCTGATGACTGGGGAGAGTCAACATCCTGTCCCCATGAATTGTGTTTTCTTAACTAATTGTACGCCCGAAGTCTTGGCAGCCGTTTCTATGTGATCATGAGTTGCTGTAGGTCCTCAGCTGAGTGGCGGTTACTGCTGCGTCGTCTGCAAAGACGATGTCTTGCAGGCACCTCAGCTGACTTAAGTTTGGCTGTTAGTCTGGAGAGGTTGAAGAGCTTTTCATTAACCTGGTTCGGAGGTAGATCCCTTCAGCTCCCATGACCAAATGCGAGTCTCAGCATCACAGCAAAGAAGCTTCCAAATAGGGTGGGAGCCATGACGCAACCCCATTTCACTCCACTCCATATGTTAAAGGCAGCTTATGTTGAGATGTCAAAGACAACAGTGCCTTTCAAGTCTTCATGGAAGAATCTGATGATGCTGAGAAGTTTCGGAGGATATCTGATCTTGGGAAGAATCTCAAAGAGGCTATCTCAAAGTACCTGATCAAAGTCTTTGTCAGGTCTGTGAAGGCCAAGAAGAGTGGCTGCCTTTGCTCTCTACATTTCTCCTAAAGTTGTTTGAGGGAGAAGAATATGACTATAGTGGATCTGTTGGCACAGAAACCGCACTGCTATTCAGGGTAGACTGGCTCTTAATGTACCTGGAGCCTGTCAGTTCTACTCATGCAAAGACTCCCAACGATGCTGAGAAGGAAAATGTTGCAATAATTATTGCAATCACTTCTGTCACCTTTAAAAAAATAGAGACAACATTAGCATCCCTCCTGTCTTGTGGTACTTCGCCTTCACTCCAACAGAGGCAGAGGATTTCATGCAACTCGGTGATGAGTGTCTCTGTGCAGCACTTCAGTACTTCGGTGGGAATGCCGTCTTTACCAGGTGCCTTGCCAGAGGCAAGAGAGTCCAGGGCTTTGCTGATTCATCTATGGCTGGTTTTTCTGTCAAGTTCTTCCAGTTCTGATAGAGACTGTATGGCATTCACAGCATCTTCTGTGACTACATTTTCCTTTGCATATAGCTCAGTATAGTGTTCTAAAAATAGTGCTCCATCTGCTGTTTCCCCTGTCTTGAATCATCTCCACAGTAACTGATTTTAAAGGGCATTGTTGTTTTTGCATTAGGCCCAATGCCTGCTTGATGCTGTCTTACATTACCTTGGATGTTGCCTGTGTCACTGTAATCTGATTCTGGGAGCTGGGCTGAAGCCAAAAAATCGTTAGCGTATTGCCTGACACACTGCTGGGACTTTGCAGTGAGTAGCACAGAGAATCCGGATGTTTTTCTTGCTGGGATTGGTTTGAATGCTGTCAAAGCGCTTCTCTTGGCCTCCCTGACTGGTGTTCTTTCCTCTGTGTGTGGGTTCGAGCCACTCAGCTGACTTTCTGGATTTTTTGCCAAAGATAGACATGGCAGCACTGTAGACAGCAAACTCTGAAGTGTTTCTCATCGTTTTGGGGTATTTTTTGATGGGGTGGGCCAGGGAAAGTATCCTCCAATACACGTGCATTCTCCTCCACTTGATCACGTGTTTTTTCTGGTGTCCCAATGCGAGGGCTGCCCTCCTTTTTTCGTAGGTGCAGTCTCTTTGCATGGAGCTTCACATTGCTGCACACCAAAGAATGGTCAGTGTCAAATCTGCGCTCTGGTAGCTGCAAATGATCTTGATGCTGGGAAAAGGGTGACACATCTGTGAGGATCAGGTCAAGCTGATTGCCAGTGTTTGGATCGAGGTGTCTCCAGGAGACTCGATGCTGAGGCTTCATGTTGAAGAAAGTGTTACTGATGCACAACCCTTGATGACAGCAGAGCTCTAGCAGGTGCTGGCCATTCTCCTTCAAATTTTCCCATGCTGAACTGACCCAAGCAGGGGGGTCAGGATTGTGGTCAGCACCTACTCTGGCGTTTTAAAAAAACCTGTGATGAACAGTAATTCTTTGTCAGAAATTCCCCTTTTTGCTTTATTGATCATCCCCAGGTTACAACATGACCTAGACAAGAAAAAGGAAAAACTTCTCGTAACAACCCCCCCCCCCCCCCCCCCCCCCAAAAAAAAAAGCCATAGGAAAAATGCTATATGGGCTAACAACACTGCCTGGTTGCCAGAACAAAGCGGTGCAGGCGAAATGTCACATTTCCCCATAGGGATGCAGGGGACCTGTCAGTATAAATAGTAGCCCCACCTTTTAGAAATTCTATGCTAGGAATTCCCTCTTATCTATCCCTCTCTTTGTTTCTGCCTTGTTCCTTTTATTCTTGTCACTTCCTTCTCATCTATTTTCTGACACCCTGGTCCCTTCTCCTGCCTTTTTTCCCCAGAAAGACTAAAGATTTTCTCTCCCATGCCCTAGTCGAATGTGCTGGGCCTGACTTGCCAGGCGCTTAATGGCAGCGAAATGCATTTTCGCTCATATGACAGACATTAGTAGTTGCTGTCTGAGCGTTAGACGAAGAAGAAGAAGAACCAAAAAAAGTCACAGAATTTATGAAGAGAAAGTATTTGTAAAATTTGCTCGAAAAAAAGGCAATTGAGAGGACTGGGAATGTAGAAAAAAAAGCAAGAGAAATGATAGAATGGTCAGGGAAAAAAGAGAGAAGACAAAATACAGAATAAAACAAGGGAAAACTTCCAGTACAGAATTTCCAAAGTTGGAGATGCAATTTTACTAAAAGGCCACCCCCCCTCCCCCCCACGTATCTCCTCCAGGAGGGGTCAGGACACTTACAATGCTAGTGATAGTTTCTCTCTCTCTCTCTCTCTCTCTCTCTCTCTCTCTCTCTCTCTCTCTCTCTCTCAGTGCTTCACATCTATACTAAACAATAGATTGTAATCTTGGCTAGAAAATAATCAAATGATATCTGAAAATCGGCAAGCTTCAGGAAAAAATACTCTACTGTTGATCAGATCTTTAATTGCATGCAATTGTCTAGAGGTACATAAAAAAAAAGGCCGGAAGTTATATGTTGCATTTATAGATTTTAAAAAGCTTTTGATTCTGTCAGACATGATTTACTTATAGGTGAATCAAGATCAGGGAGTAAAGGGAAAGTCCCTGCAGCAATGTCAGCAATGTATCAAACATTATATTCATGTATACGGGCAAACATGAATTGTCTGAATTTTTTGAATGCTCAATTGGTGTGAGACAAAGGATGTGTGTTAAGCCCTACTCTGTTTTTTTATTTATCAACCATTTATCGAGACCATGGGTTAAAAGGGTAAACATGGAATACAACTAGTACCAGACATCATGGAAATCTTTATTTTACTCTTTGCAGATGATGTGGCTCTTATTTCAACAACTCCTGGAGGTTTACAAAACCAATTGAATGTATTGAAATCATGCTGTGATGATTTGCATATAAATGTCAATTCGGATAAAAGTAAAGAAATGGTCTTTAGAAAAAGAGGTTTTCTTGGGAAAAATGAACAGTGGGTTTACGATAATTTCAAATTAGAAGTGGTAAATAAGTATTGCTATTTAGGGTTTAACTTTACCACGAAACTTAGTGCTAAGCTGGGCACAGATTATCTCGTGACCAAGGGAAAGAAAACTGTTGTAGAATTAAATAGGGTCTTTCATAAATATAAAGAAATTAACGCTTATACATTTTTCAAGATCTTTGACATTAAAATACAGCCAATCTTACTATATTCATCATAGATATTGGGGTTCCATAAAATGGACCGTGATGGCTTGCAAGAGATTTTTGGGTGTACCATTGAAAACTCCAAATAAAATGATATATGGTGAGCTGGGTCGATATCCTCTATACATCAACTCATGTATAAATACTCTTAGTTATTGGATTAAATTATTACAAATGAATTCTAACATGTTGCTTGACATGGATATATATCTGGAAAGAACTGTTAGGTTTCTATGATTAGACAAATTTTATGTGATGCAGGATTCAGCTTTGTATGGCTTGGTGACAAAGGTAGCTTACATTTGTTTAAGCACAGACAAGTTGATATGTTTATCCAGAATGGTATAGTACAATCAGAGACTGAGAGTTGCTGTATCACAGGTGAGATGTGATGTTTTACCACTCAACAACAATGTACATCGATATAGTGCACAGAATCAGAAGAAACAATGTCCATTTTGTAAACCCAAAGTTGAAGATGAAAAGCATTTCTTTTATGAATGTTTTGTGTATAATGATTTAAGAATTAAATTTTTAAGGGATTGTGTTGATGCACCTATGCATGATCTTCTTAAAGCAGAAAAATCACTGCCTGTCTAGATATATATTCCATACCATCAATAAGAGAAAAATTTGTTGTATTATGATACTTACATCACAAACGACCATAGGGTATGGTTTTGTTATGATTTTGAAAAACTATATATGTATATTGATTTTATCCAGACATAAGTGTAACAGAGTGGAGATATTTGATCTGCCACAACTCTGTATACCTCGGCTACGACAACACAGTATGAACAGGGAGGATATGGCCTCTAAGAAGGAGGCTGCATAAATACTACATTTTACCGCGAAGGCAAAGTGTATGCAATGGTTGTTTTCAACCACCACCCAAGAAAAAAAGCGCTGCACAATTTGCGGGTGTGTCCCAAAATAGTAACAGTCGCTCTGAACACATGGGAGGTAATTACTCACCACACCATCACAAAAAGGAAGATACAGTTAGATCAAAATAGTGAATTGTGTTTGATACATATGGAATTTTATGTATTTGTGCATTGTCTTCATGTTTTTATCCGGTTTTTGCCCACTCTGTGGCATTGTCAATCTCTTCTAACGCCAACCATGTATTATGGCCTAAGGCTGAGATACATTAAATTTCTGAGTTCAAAATTTCTGAGTTCTGAGTTCTCTCTCTCTCGGGTGTGTTTTTTTTTCTCTTTTGTACTGTGTGAGTGTTTTGGGTACTGGGTAATGTATCCCTAAGGGTGAGGACTGCATGTAAAAAAGAAAATGTGTGTTTATTCTTTATCCTTGAAATAAAAGAATTTGTCATTGTCATTGCCATTCTCTCCCCTCTCTCTCTCTCTCTCTCTCTCTCTCTGTCTGTCTGTCTGTCTCTGTCTCTGTCTCTCTCTCTCTCTCTCGCTCTCTCTCTCTGTCTGAAAAGTTTTATTGTTTTTTGGGCCCTTAGGCCACTATAAAAAATATTTTTTGGGGGCAGGGTGTAGGTAGTCAACATTGCAGAAAACGTTGTTTCCTTTTCGCATTGCCAATTCTGCAAGCATACAGAAGTAAAACTCTATGTCCTCAGTTATCATCATTCCCCATTGTCAGCACTACATCATCATCGCCATTAGTACCGGGCATTATCTATAGCAGCAAGTATATCAGCATAAGCTCATTAATATCATTATCTATGCCACATCATCAACTCATCTTCTTCATCATCTACACTACCATTGTCTTCTTCGACCTGTATAAATATCATCGTCACGATCATCATCTTTAAAAATCTACATCATGGTCATGATCATTTTCATTATCTACAAAACTTTTCAGCATTTAAATGTGCTCTCTCTCTCTCTCTCTCTCTCTCTTTTCTCTCCCCTCTCTTCTCTCTCTCTCTCTCTCAAAATATATTTTGTATTTTATTATCAATTTTTATTAATTATAGTCTTATGACATGATGGTTTTTACAAATGGAGCTGGGTAAGAAGAATTGGGCATATCAAATTAAAAAGTTTTTTTATCAGAACATGGTTTTTGGAATCGTGTGGTTGTCTCAGGAAATAGGTAGCGAGCATTTGGGGTTTATTTCTGAATTGAAAGACAGACCCCAAGTGTTCATTTAAACAAAATTGGCACTCGGACATGGAAAGTAAAGATAAATACTGCTGGTTTTTCGTTTAAGTGTGCTTTTCAAGCTGAAAAGTATCTTCGAATAGTCACTGACAAATGGCATCGACTAATTTATGCAAGATTTCGACTAAGAACACTGGGCTTCAATGCAAACAAAAGATGGTTTTAAAACCCGAGACGTCCCACACAGTTCCCATGCCCTATGTGTGGTCATATTTTTTGATGATGAAGTGCATTTCCTGTTTTTATTGTCAATCATATGTTTCCATACGTGAAAAATGTGGTGTTTTTCAATCTAGAAGCTTTCCGAAGGCAAGATATTTTTTCTATCTTATCGTCCGATGATGATATTGTGATCAAATCGTTGCAAAGTTATTGCTGAAGCACTGAAATTAAGACAATTACAGCTAAGTTCCAATTAGCTTAACATTTGTGACTAAACTAAAGTAACATTTATATTATGTAAACTCCAGCATTTTGTGAAACACATAAAGAAACATTTATAATTACGCTGTAGTCTCCAGCAAGAATATTTTTTGAAAATTTCACATACAATGTCAATGGATGGTCTAATATAGCATTCTAGAATGATCTTTTCATTATTTTAGTTATTGCTTATTGGTTCTTATTGTTCATCCTTGTTATTACTTTGTGTTCATTTTGAAACTGAGTTTACGTCACAGCTTAAAGTCGTATCCGTTCATAAGAGCTCATTTTTGGTTTTTTGGTTTTCGTTACGTTAAATGCATCATGTGATTTTCTTGTATTTATTTGTATTTACAAAAGAAAGTCGTGTATAACCCCCCTTGTCAATAGGCCACTTTGGCAATGACAATAAATTGGTCAAAGCGTCAAAGCGTCTCTCTCTCTCTCTCTCTCTCTCTCTCTCTCCCTCCTATGTATCTGTCTCCATGTTTGCTGTCTTTGTTCTCTCTTTGTGCAGTGTTTTGGTTTGTCTGCCTGTGTCTGCATCCATCCATCTGTCTCTGTCTGTCTCTCTTGTGTATGATATTTGAGTTATATTGTAAAATTCAATATATTGACCTGCGTATCTGTCCCTATGTCGTCATCTATCTCTCTGTCAATCTGCATATCTGTCTTTCTCTCTGCTTCTTTGTTTTTAATAACTGTTTGACTTTTGTCGCACCTTTTGTCATGGATTTTCTAGTACCTTGAATAGAAAGGTATTTTTCTTGATTATACGATAATCTCTGTCTCTCTCATATAATAATATATATATATATATATATATATTATATATATATATATATATATATATATATATATATATAACTAACTTGAAACTATCAGCTCTGATTATTAAGGATAGTTCCTTCTCAGGGCAAGGGCCAAGAAAAAAATGTATATCAATACTTCTGTGTCATCCTTGACATAAAGATTATCTCTCTCTCTCTCTGTCTCTCTCTCTCTCTCTCTGTCTCTCTCTCTGTCTCTACAAAAATGAGCTGAACACTGTTGAATTTCTCGAAAGTATACAGAAAGCTTTTAACTCATTGCCGACTGATATAAATGAAAGTGTAGAATATTTTGTAAATGCCTTATGTGGGGCAGCTGCATGCATGGTCCGAAAAGTTGGTGGAGGGAAAAGGAAATGTAATGACTGGTTTGATACTGAATGCAAACAAAAGAAGCAAGAAGTAAAGAGGTTACTAAAAAGATTTCAGCGATGTCAGACAAATCATGATAAGTTAGAGAAAAGGGAGTTATACACTACAGCGCGAAAAGAATATGTCAAATTAAGGAAAACTAAAGAACAGGAATTTGAACTGAATATATTGGATAAACTGAAAAATTCTCTTAACGACGCCAAAACATTTTGGTCTATAATTAGGTCTGTGAATCGAAAGGCTCTTGTATATAATAACATATCTATTCAAGAATGGTATGATCACTTCTTACACGTTTTTAAACAGCTCGATGATAGTGTAACACAGATGGATATATATGTAACGGAAGAAGATGATGATTTCGAACCATTGTTTAATGATCCTATCAAAGAAAATGAAGTTATTGCCGGTATCCAGCATTTAAAAACAAGAAAAAGTGCTGGTCCAGACAAAATAATAGGCGAAATGCTAAAAAACGCCAACTCAATTGTTATTTCCTTCCTAACTAAACTCTTCAACGATGTTTTTGAAAGAGGTGCTTTCCCTTTGGGGTGGGCCAAGTCTATAATTATTCCTATTTACAAAAAAGGCGACAGTACTAAAACAGACAATTATCGTGGAGTAGCCCTCACTAGCATCGTCAGCAAAATATATACTTATATTTTGAATAAAAGGTTAACTAGATGGGCTGAAGAGAATGAAAAACTGCTTGAAGAACAAGCAGGTTTTCGAGCAAATTATAGTACTACTGATCATATATTCACCCTATACTCTATTGTTCAAAAATACTTGCAATCAAATAAAAAAACTATTTGTTGCATTTGTCGATTTTCGTAAGGCGTTCGATTCTGTTAATCGTAATATCTTATGGACTGTTCTGCGTAAAAATGGAATAAACGGTAAATTAATATGGCACTAAGGAGTGTATATAAATCAGTATTAGCATGTGTACGCGCAGGATATGATTATTCGGAATATTTCGAATGTCCAAAAGGAGTGAAGCAGGGCTGTATATTAAGTCCACAATTATTTTCTTTTTTTGTAAACGAATTAGCCGTTGAATTAACAAAAAAAGGAAAACATGGTATTCAGTTTATCTCAGGAGCAATGGAGGTATTTTTACTACTATTTGCCGATGATATGATTCTCTTGTCTGACACGGTACTAGGTTTACAAAACCAGCTAGATATATTAAAGGAAAAGGCAGATCGCCTAGATTTATCAGTCAATATGGAAAAAACGAACATCATGATTTTTAGAATGGGTGGAAATTTATCAGTGCGTGAAAAATGGTTTTATGGAAATGCTGAAGTGAAAGTCGTGAATTCTTATAAGTACCTAGGGATGACAATTTTCAACGAAGCTAAGTTTGAATGTTGCATGGCGTGAATGTTGCAGGAAAGGGAAAAAAGGTGTAATCAAAATCTTAGAAACGTTACGAAAGCTGAATCAGTAGATTGTTTCTTTATTTTGGAAATTGTTTGATGTTCAAATAGAACCTTTACTTACATATGCATCTGAAATATGGGGACTTACTGTTAATCCACAAATGGAAAAAATACATACATATGCTATCAAACGTTTCTTAAATGTCCCAATCCATTCGTCCAAATACTGTACTATATGGAGAAACGGAAGATATCCTTTAAACATCAGAACGTCTGTTAAGTGTATTAAATACTGGCTAAAACTACTGAAACTTCCAGGGTCACGTTTATGTAGGCAGTCTTATGACATGATGGTTATACAAATGGAGCTGGGTAAGAAGAATTGGGCATATCAAGTTAAAAAGTTGTTATCAGAACATGGTTTTGGAATCGTGTGGTTGTCTCAGGAAGTAGGTAGCGAGCATGGGTTTATTTCTGAATTGAAAGACAGACTCAAGTGTTCATTTAAACAAAATTGGCACTCGGACATGGAAAGTAAAGATAAATACTGCTGGTTTTTTTCGTTTAAGTGTGCTTTTCAAGCTGAAAAGTATCTTCGAATAGTCACTGACAAATGGCACGACTAATTTATGCAAGATTCGACTAAGAACACTGGGCTTCAATGCAAACAAAAGTGGTTTCAACCTGAGACGTCCACACAGTTCCCATGCCCTATGTGTGGTCATATTCTTGATGATGAAGTGCATTCCTGTTTCATTGTCAATCATATGTTTCCATACGTGAAAACTGTGGTGTTCCCCAATCTAGAAGCTTTCCAAAGGGCAAGATATTTTTCTATCTTATCGTCCGATGATGATATTGTGATCAAATCGGTTGCAAATTTTTATTGCTGAAGCACGAAATTAAGACAATTACAGCTAAGTTCCAATTAGCTTAACATTTGTGACTAAACTAAAGTAACATTTTATTATGTAAACTCCAGCATTTTGTGAAACACATAAAGAAACATTTATAATTACGCTGTAGTCTCCAGCAAGAATTTTTTTTGAAAATTTCACATAAAATGTCAAGGATGGTCTAATATAGCTTTCTAAAATGATCTTTTCATTTTTTATTTATTGTTTTTGGGTTTTATTTTTCACCCTTGTTATTATTTGTTTCTTTTTGAAACTGATTTACGTCAAGCTTAAAGTGATCCGTTCAAAAGTATTTTTGGTTTTTTGGTTTTCTTACGTTAAAGCATAGTGATTTTTTTGTATTTATTTGTATTTACAAAAAAAATTGTAAACCCCCCTTTCAATAGGCCACTTTGGGAAATTTGACAATAAATGGTCAAAGCGTCAAAGCGTCTCTCTCGTCTCTCTGTCTCTCTCTTTTTCTCTCTGTCCCTGTGCTTTTCCCTGTCTTTCTCTTTGATTTGGCTATTTTAATTTTTCTGCTTCACTGACCCTTTGTTCTCTATTATCCTTTCTAGTTTCCTTGCCTGTCTCTTTTCCTATGTGTGTGGGGTGGGGTGGGCGAAAAGCCTAAAAGGGGGGAAATTCCCCCCCCCCCCCCCCCCTCCCTCTAAGAAAATATATATCACCCATTGAAAAAGAAACTCTCGTCAAATTGTATAGATGTTATCAATTACTCCCCCCCCCTTTTTTTCTTATGTTGTTGTTTTTGTAAAGTAGCGAATTAGTAATTAAAATAACCTATTTTTCTTCCCCTTCCCCACCGGTTTTTCTGTACACTTTGGGGGCATCACTGAAGATTTTGTAACCAGTTTCCCCCACTCCCCGTGTCCAATCGTTCCTTTAAGGTGACCAGTCTCGGATGTTGTCTTCCCATCTTTTCTCTGTCCTTCTTCGCTCCCTTGTACTGTTCCCTATGGGGACAGTCTTGGCCAGTCCACATTTTGTGTGAGGGCCCCCTACCATTAAGTTGCTTTTTTTTCATTTACCTCCGGGAGCTTTTCATGTTTTTTTAATATTTTAAAAAACAATAACTTTTTTTTTAAAATTGCGTGTTATATATACAAAAAAGCAAAAAAAAAGCATTCTAAGCTTACCTCATAGTTTGGCAATCTTAGGGGGCACCGTGTCGAGGGTTTAGGCGGTCAACTCGTGATCCAAGGCGCGGGTTCGATCCCCGCTCGGCTCGGTGTTGTGTCCTTGGGGAAGACCCTTACTCTTTTTTCCCCATCCACCCAGGGTACAAATGGTACCAGCTCTGCTGGGGGGAAAAAACTGGGGACAACTACGTCCTGTCACAGGGTGGGAAAAAAAATCAGTTTTTGCTTAACGCTCAAAGAAACCGGATAAACTCGGGCTATATGGGCCTTCTGGCCCAAAAAAAATACTTTGAGCAATCTTGAAAAAAGAAAACATTTTTTGGATTTTGCTACACGTATAATACACTGTGGTTTCTTTTTGTTCTTAAAGGGGAGTTGGCATTTTGGGTGATTTTGAATACCTTTAAATGCTGCAACCATACGCCTAGAATGACCATTGTAAAACCCGTACACAGAATCCTCATGAAACTACTTTGGGGAAATTGAAAATAATGTACGTCACAATTTTTTTTGGTACAGTCGAAATTAGACACACGGTGTGGCTTGTTTTTTAGGAAATAAAATGATTTCGGGGCCTTTCTCACCAATTTGTAAAATATGTTTTATTAAGCAAGGAAATGCTAGTCCCACAAATTATTTTCCCTGTTTCAAATTTTGGGGTATTTCTAAAAATTCATTTGTTTTTTTTCACAACTGAGATTTTTCCCCCCCTGACCTTCATTTTAAATTACTTTTTAAAAAAGTAAGGGGTGTAAATCTATCTCAATCAACATTTTTAAAAAGCCTCTCTTGTTATTGTTTCGTTGATTGTTCCTCTTATTGCTTTTCCCTTTGCGGACACTTTTCAGTTTTTTTTTGTTTTTTTTAAATTTCTTTTCACACAGGGTGATTTAGACACACCCATTCAACCAAAGTACCTATTACACACACCGCATCCCTCCTCTCTCTCTCCTCTTTTCTCCTCTCTCTCTCTCTCTCTTTTTTTTCCCTACACGCACCCACATCCACACAACAAAATATAAAAATATACATATATTAATTATAATATATATATGTTTTTAAAAATTTTATTAAAAAAATTATAATTATTCTATATATTTAAAAATATAAAATTTTATATATGTAATTACGAAGGGTTTTACAGGTAAAGGGAATAATGACTTCACAACTGACAAATGAATTGCTAGAGTCATATAAAATTTTTGACATGGCATATTTCTTAAAAATATCAAACCTCTTTTTTTTAAAATGCAGAAAAAATTGGGCAATCAAACAACAAAGGGATAAAAGTGGAATGAACAAAACATTTACATTTTTAAATATTTAGTATTCCATGCTTTTTAACTCAGTTTTTTTTAAAAATTTTCAAATTTCCGGGGAAAGGGAAATGTTGATAATGTTTTTCTAAAATCTTTAAATTATCATTTCATTAATTTTAAAAATTAATTTCATAAGACACAATGCAAGTTTAGAATCAAACATTCAGTACTGTATCAGAGGCCCCTTGTTTTGCCAAAGAATCAACCAGCTCATTCGAAAAAATTTCCCAAATGAGGGGGATCCAGCAAAAAAGTTATCCCATCCTTGCTTCAATAAATGTACAGGAATTTTATCTCAAATACAATATCTTTCCCTTTTTTACCATCCATACTTTAATCCCTTTAACACTGCCTTTAGTCCGAAAAAACAAAATTTTGGGCAAACATAAATAGCAGTATCAAAAAAAATTAAAACCCATAAAAATTTGCAAAAAAATTCAGAAGTAAAAATAGAAAAATGTTGCCTAAGAAAAGATTTTTGAATTTTTTAAAGTGGGAAAATCACATATGCAGCACCATTTTTGCCTGTTTCTAATCGATCCGCTATCACTTAATGATTAAAATAATTATTTTCTAAGTGATTTTTTACATCAAGGGTGAAAATTTTGATCTTCATTTTTCTTTTTTTTGTTATCAATGCCCAAATTTAGCTGAAATATTTTCCCCCAAGGAGGTAATTGGGGAAACAACGGAAAAATTTGGAATTTTTGATATATCGTTCATTTTCTTTCAAAAATGTTTGTAAAATTTTTAATTTGGCTCAAAAATGAAATATTCGTGCCCGTTTAGGAAATCATGTCTTGTTTAAATAATTTTTCCCTCTTTTACTAAATTTTGGAATGAGTACTACGAACCCTATTTTGAAAACTGCCATTTTTCGCGATCAAAAAGAGATATAAATAGCTTCTTTATAAGTATTAGTGTATTTGCATGCGCCGGAACCCCCAAGACTATCTTTACGCTTACTGTCTGATTTTTGAAATTTTTTTTAAGTAATAACTGCAGCAGAAAAAAATAAACTTTTGCCCGTATTTTAAATTTTTGAACGTCCCAAAGGGAAGACCCAGATTATCAGTCTAGTGTTTTGATCCATGCCGGGGAAACTTATTATCTTTAGGAAATTAAGTCTTTTCCTTTTCAGTTATCATTTGGTTGATTCATCTTCCAATTCACTTTCTAGCTAAAAATACCCAAGAATTTGAAAATTTGTTTGTTTGAAGCCCCTTTTCCCTTCTAATTTCAGTATTGGTATTTTAATGCTTGTCACCTTTATAAAAAGCCAAGACAGTTTTTTCTGCTGATAACAATCTTTTTTTTCATAAACTACAGAATTTTCTAATTTTTCCTGATATATTTTTTCAACATAATTGTCCTCCTTTTTCTTTTTTTTAAAAGTGAGTATTTACCAAATGCAATATCATCTGCATACTGAAAACTTGAGTATTGGGAAAAGGGTAGGGAGATCGAACAAGAATAAAAAAACAAATAGGTGCAAGTACTATCCCTTGTTACCCAGTCGATAGCTTTAAAAGAGGGTACACTGAACTAATTTAGTGCAAATTGACTACCGACAAAAATTTTGCAGATTTTTAATAATATGCCATTAATCCCAATGTTTTTAAATTTAGTAGCAATTGATCATGAAAACCTATCATAGGTTTTTTTTACACAAAAAATTGGCAAACACACTTTTTTTTTTGGAAAATTGTTTTTTTAAATTTTGATGTGTTATTTAACTAAGGGGCGAAGTACACTTCCCTTTCGAAAACCACCTGATTTGTTGGGGGTCACATTTTTCTTTTCAAAAAAAGAAATAAACGCTTATTTTAAAATTTTTCCTTTTTTCCCCCACATAGACGTAAAAAAGAAATTTGGCCTGTGGGCTATCTATCAAACCCGCATTTCCCCTTTTCTTCGGGGGATTGGGACTACAATCCCCTGCCTCCAATTTTAGAAGAGCGCCATTTATCCAACTTTTCGGGAAAAATGAAAAGAGTGCCTTTCCTTTTTAAAAAGGATATACCACATTTGAAAATATACCCATCACACCAACACCCTTTTTGTGTAAATATCAAAGTTTTCACAAATTTAAATTTTGAATGGGGGGCTTTTAAAATAATCACTTTAAAGATGACAATTTGTTTGATTTATTGCTTTTTCTAATTCGACATTTGATTGTTTTCCCTTCGATGAACTATTATCTAAAAACTTAAAAACAAAAGCTTCTGTTTTTTAAATTAGCTTGAAATCTATTATTTTAAAATTTTTGATTGGGGTGTTAAGCGAAACCATTTTTCATTTCCAACTTTCCCCAAATTTTTTAAAATCCTTAAATTTGATACTTTATTTAACGAATTTGTCCAAAACTTTTTTTTTTGCCTGAAATTATTCTTTACTTGAGTTTTACAACTTCATACAAATAAAGTTTTCTTCTGATTATCTTTTAACCAATTTTTTAAAACGTTTTTTTTTTTGGTTTACTGCTCCTAATGTTTTAGTCCCCCATCTATTGCCCTATGCTTTTCCCTTCTTGTTGCTTTTTTGTTTGGAATAGAAAATCGCTGCAATGTTGACTTTGCCACAAAAAATTGGAATAAAAAATGATCTACATCACCCTCGATCGTTTCAATACATACCTGGGAATGATTGAAAAGAACTCCACAGCCCAAATTTTTATCGAAAAATTTTGGAAATTTTATCCCAAATGTTTAGGTTTATATTACAAAGGGCCCCAAAAAAACAACGTAAAGGGCAATGATCACTTCCAAAAAAAACCTCTTCAAAATTCCAAAAGCAATTTTAAGCTAAACCTGGGGAATTAATGTAAATCAAAACACTTGGGTTTTTGCTAGAAAACACAGGGAAATTCTGGTTACTCTACCATCATTCAATAAGTAAAACTTTTAATCCACAATATTTTCTACCAAACGGGGGCGGTGATAGTAACACCAGAAACCCAAAAAGGGGCATAAATTGAAATCGCCCCGAATAACCCTTTATGTTTTGTGAAGTCTTGTTTTTTTTCCCTCGTTGGGGTTTTTTTGGCCTTTAGGTAAAATACAGAAACTATTTTTTAATATTCACTTTGTTAAATTTGACTGTCACCCCTCATGATAAAATTTTCTGTAAAATTGCATAATAGGAAAAACACAAATTTATCAATCTAAGCCCCGCTGACATATATGGGGATTTTACTTTTAAATTTGTTTACAGTCAACTGTGGGGGTAATAAAAAATTTGTTAATTTTGGCATTTTTGCTTTATCCCATCAGGGGTTGAAGTGTAATTTGAAATTATATATTAAAAACTGTGTAAAAACCCCAAAAAGTTGTGGGTTTCTGCGAGCATTCCCCTGCAAGATTTTTTCACCTCTAAACGTTTTAATGCATGACAAGTTTTTTGTGGGTTTTTTTTCTCTCCATGGTATGAACTTGTAATACACAAGTTTTCTGTCAATTTATTTTGGTTAATAAAACGCATACATAAAACAATTAAACATGACATGGAAAAACAGTGATTAATATTAAAAAAAACGATAAAGCCCGTATGCAAACAATAAGAATCGAAAGTCAAGTGAATAAACAGTGAACTTGGGAGTTAACAAGGAAAAATAAAAAAATAATTAACCCCAACCCAAAACCAAACCCGGCTGAAAAGTCATGGACTTCCATGAATGTGCGTGGTGAGTGCATGCTGCTGTACATGTGGACAGTTTATGAAGCATTAAGTTTTTAAATGGGGAAGCCCCTGGGGTGGGGAGGATCAGCCAGGGGGCAGCGGTGATGAGGTCCCTTCGGCCAAAGATTGCCGTAAAAAACGGCCCGTGTTGCTGGGACCAAACCCTCCCGTCTCTGTCTTTTTTCGTGGCCCTTCCCAAAAAAAGCTGACTCAGGTGACGTCCCCAAGGGTTTTGGCAACATTCCCGCACCATGTAATTTAAATAATGCATTTGCAGGGGGTTTTAAAGGACGAATTTTCATGGCCAAGTTTAAAAAAGTTTTTGATGTTTTTTTTCACGATTTTTCCCAAATGCATGGGGGTTGTAAGCACCCGTCTGCTTCCAGGAGTTGTTGCTTGACTGGGATCGCCCGTGCTACAAAAATGTGACTTCGGGAAAATTTTCCGAAAAGTTTTCAGCCGCTGTCAGGCTTTGCCCCAAGCGCAGGGTCCCCTTCCCTTTGATGTCGTTGAGCCCCTATGCAGCCCACACATCTGGGGGAGGTTCTGCCCTGGCTATTCTTCCGCCACTTTTTTGAGTTGTTGATAGTATAGGCTTTTTTTTTGATGTACTTGGGGGGCCATATGACAAGCTAATCGTGTTGGTTTATTTGTTCTTGGGAACGTGCAAAATAAGGAACGAGGGGGTCGAGTCGGGTTTCCCTTTTATTGGGGAGGGCCCCGATTGGAAGGCGGTTTTTTTTTTTCTTTTTATTTTTCTTTCCCTCTTTTTTTTTTTTTTTTTTTTTTTTTTTTTTTTTTTTTTCATCCCCCATGTTTCGAATGTTTTGGGGGGGCAAAATTGGGTTTTTTTTTGATGAACGGGGTTTTTCTTTTTGGGGCTTTTTTGTTTTTAGTCTTTTTACTTTTTTTCTTGTTTTGTTTTTCTTCTTTTCATCCCACAACCCTGCTTTTTCAATTTTTTCCAAATTTTCTTTTGGGGGAGGGTCGAGAGAGCCTGGATTTTGGGTTTTTTGGGCTGTAGAGCGGTTTTGGCTTTTTGCTTTTTTTGCCTTTGGGTTTGGCGGCTGGTTTTTCTTTTTTGGGTTGAAAAGTCGGAAAAATTTTATCTTCTGGTTTGCATAGGGGTTTTTTTTTCCAAAAACTCCAAAAGTCAAAAATTTTCCCCCATTTGATCCAATTTGCCACTGGGCGAGTAAAAGCGTTCGTTTGTTTAAAACCCATTTTAATTTTGGGGTTTTAAAGGGTTGTCGCTTTTTTCCGATTTTGAGCTTTTGGGGTTTTGGGCGGGTGGGCTTTTCTGGGAGTCTAGGGGGGGGGGGGGAGGAGAGGACAGGGGATTTGGGACCTGGCTCTGGTTCTGGCAAGTCTGTTTGGGTTTTCCTTTTCCAGGGGAAATTTTAGAAGGCTTTCCCCCCCATTTTTGCGAAGTCGGTTCAGTTCTGGGTCCGATTGAATTTTCACCCTTTTTCCTTTGGGTTTTACCCATGTTTTTTTTAAATTCGCAAAAAGGGGTTTTTTTTAACCGGGGGAAAAAATTGAAAATTGAATTTTTAATTTCCAATTTTCTGGGAATTTTAAAAAACCCTGATTTTTTGGGTTCTGGGGTTAGTGGGGCCAAAGCAATTTTTCCCTTTTTGTTGGTTTTGTAGCGGAAAAGGGGGGGGGGGACATTTTACAG